>BDUI01004740.1:78901-94392 GCA_002335545.1 Apodemus speciosus
GTGTTACTATTCTCACAGTCCTCTTTCCTGGAAGGAAGTGTGAAGAGGAACAGATATCAGAAGCTAGACAGGGTAAGCATATGGAGAGTGTTCCCTTTCACAATTTGCTTCTCAGTACAGCAACTTGGCTAACACAGAGCAACATTGGCAAAGAGGAGCAAATAGATATCAACATAGCAATACAACACATTTGAGACTTGCCTTTCTTTATGACACTATGATGAACTGGGTGTGCCATTGGAACCCTTGGGAAGGGGATGCTTTAGAGTGCAATTCCTTCTTCCTCTGTCCAGTGGTCACAGCTCAGGACAACTTCAATAGCCAAGACTCCCAACCTCTGGTTGTCTTCAGAGAAGGTTCCTGGTTCCCTCACCAAGTTTCTTAGATCCTTCTGCTTTTTCTTGACGTGCCCAAACTTACCACCTGATCCAGCACTTGATACTGGACTAAGAGGTGATAAAAATATTTTAAAGTATATATTAAAAAAATCATTTGTTTTCTTTGAAGAAAACTAACAATTTCGTTTACCTATGTGATTGTTAAAGAACTGTGCAAACATCAAATTTAAATATTCTTGAAATAATCGATCAGTTAGAAATTAATCAATTCTGTTAATCACATGAACTGTATAGTGACTTAAGCCACAAATTCTATATAATTTTTTACCAGGACACAAGAAGCTTTGAGTTTTTAGTTTCTAATCTACAAAATTGATGAATTAGAATATTTCTAAGCTATATTCTAATCCAATCAATGGAACCAGAGTTGAACTTTTCAATATAAGTCTTAAATTAACAAGGAGAGCCCATAGAGATGATTTTTTCGGGGGGGGGACTGTTCTCATGTATGTTTTCTGTAGAGCTATATAACAGTTAGAATAGCTACTTTTGCTACCATTTTATATAACCAGATCAACTCAGAGCCCTGGGAAATCACCTGTGTTTACCATGCAGGTAAACCAAACACCACTTTTTTTCCCAGAAGCTGCTGTATTCTATTCTCAAATGTTTCAGGAACCTTCTCCCACAGACTGGTAACTGACTATGCACCTTGGCAAAAGAAGAAAGGCATTCTTTGCAATCCTCCCACTAGTACGAGAGGCTGATGCTTGTCACCTAAGTACCCAGTCTTCTTCATTCCTTTTCAACTGAAATATCAGGTAGGAACACTTCAAATTCTCCTCAAACAATTCACTTTTGAGCTGAAGGAGACTCATCATCATTGGGCAAAAGTTGGCTTGAGACATCTGCTGATAATAAAGAGGTTCAAATGCGTTATAAGAAGCCTGTTCCTCCAAAATCTCTCAGCACCAAACTTCTTTTGCATACAGTTACAGAAACCTCTGTGCGTGACCTATCTAATATGCTTCATTTTTTGTTCTTCTGAACTACAGTTTAGTGTTGATCCCTCAATATAATAAAGAGAAATGTAATCTATCAGAACTTTTTTTTACTTTGTCAAGTTAGAGCAGAAATGCTGTGTACCACAGTAAACTTCTATGTGGTAGAGCTATATGAAATTTAGACAGTTACATAAAGGGTATGCATAGAATTCAGTCCAAACTGTGCTATACCCATTTTCAATGGTGATGCCAAAAATGGGTAGTTTTCCCCAAGAAAGGAATTCCTTTTCCTCTTAATCACTAGACACAATATTTCTAAGCTTCCCTTGTGGTCTTGTGATTGGGTACAGGCCAAGAAATGATAACCCTTCTGTATTCTCCATATTCTACATACATCCTTCTTTTGACTATGTTGAGGGGCCACTGGCCAAGCAGATGCAGCACTACAATCCTGGTAACTCTAGGATTCAGTGAGAGTAGGCAATACTAGCCCAAGCAAAATTAAAATAACTTTAGTCATTTGTTAATTGTTTTTTCTTGGATAGTTCAAATTCAAATATGATACTAGATATGCTTAATCTTCATGAAGGCCTGAAGCCAGTCAGAAGTTTTGAACTCATCTGTCACAGACACGTTTTCTCTGAAAAGCACCAACTGTCTTCTAAGGACATAGAGCTCTGGAGTGGACAGTTGGGAGATGGGGTCTAGAGCTTAGACAAAGACATTGGAGCTGAGTCATTCAAAGGGAAGAGTCAGATTCAGGGAGATATGGAAATTAAGACATGTTCCCCTCTGACTCCCTTCAGTGAAACCATGGGCCACAAGCAAATTAGTTAAAGAAAGCAGAGGCTTGTCATGATTATAGATTATCTTTAGTTATTTCATTACTCATCTAGTCTTGCTTTAAAATAGTAGCTACCGTAATGATTATAACCCTTTACTTAGTGAGTTCTACATTTTGTTTAAACATGCGTTGATGGTGGTGTGGTGTAATAGGTTTCATAGGGCCGGGCCAGGAAGCAGGTGAGCTGAGATCTACCCAGGTAGCAAAGGAAAGTATCACACCATTGAGTATTCAGCCAGCTCATCCAGAAAAAGCCCTGTGTCTATTTGCTCACTCATATGTATAATTCCTAGACATCACAGTGTCAGAGGTAGATCTTCCTCTCAGGGCTGGAATCTTAAGTTCTAAGTCTGCCTACCAGGTCTGTGAAGAGGAGTCTTGTAAAGGCTACCTTCAGGTCCAGCCACACAAGTGAGTGTATTACGTGAGCGAGGTGATACAGCTTTCTAATCAGCTGCCTTGTTAGCAAGCCTCCCCAGAGACAAGGGCAGTGGCAGAGTCCCTCTTTAGAAGCCGACCCTTTGTGTGAGCTCAACACATAGCTTTGCTTATTTGGTTGGAATTACCTCACGACTCAAACAAATAAAGCATTTGGTGCCCAAGTGTCTTTTATTCTCCCATTTCATCAGATTGCAAATTGTTTTCTGTTTATGTTTTTTGTTTTGGTTTGGTTTTGGTTTTTTGTCTAAATTATTTTACCAGCCTCCTCATCCTACTAATTCCTTCACCTCCTCACCACATACAGCCTGGACTGGCAATATCTCGCGCCAAAGTAACATCTGTAATTTTTTGGCACGCCCCCTGCTGGCCTGGCGGCCCTCAACCTGAGATCCTTGGGAGCAGCTTTGTCTTAGTACAGAGTTGTTATTCCATACTCCTCATTGGAAGAGGCTGGGCGAGGAGCTGTCTGGCCTCAGAACTATTATTAAGATATCGCAGCTGACTCAGGTCGGTGGCTGCAGGGAAAACTGTGAGTGAGTGAAAAAGAGGGGGGGGGCACTTAATAAAAGGTATTTCTTCTCCTTTTTTTAATCTAAGTCTGGCAGGAACGCCGTTAAAAGTGATTGAGAGCTTTTTTTTTTTTTTTCTTAAAAAAAGGCACTTTCTCCATCTGAAGAGAAACAAAGATGTCCATTTTTCCACCACTTGCTTGGTGCACACAATGTTTTCTTCCAGGTATTCATCCAATTAACCAGTCAGACAGCTGGAATCTGATACAGGGGATAAACAGTTCCTCAAAGAGAAACTACTCCATTTTGTACTTTTCTATGGAGAACTCATCTCCTAAATGTTACCCTTCTTCCCGCCCCCTATCCCCCCTCACCCCCGTTTCTTATAATCCTGGGTCTAGCCTGGATGTCACAGCCTCAGAACTGAGAACTGTCTTCTATGGTCTGCCACTCTCCTCACCTGCCATGACTGACACTTTAGCTCTGTGTTAATTGCACGGCTGCAGCTCGGCAATCAGCCAGGGCCTGTCTCCCGTTTACTGACTGTGGACGTGAGTGGGGTGAGTGAGTGAGCAGGGCAAGGTGAAGCTCTGAGGGCCAAGTTCGAGAGCATGGGATAGAGCGACATGTAAACAAGGGAGCGGGTGTCAACAGTAAGCACGCGAAGGCGAGGCGCCGACCCGTGCATTGAGGAGCTCTGATAATCCAGTTTACTTGTGGATAAAGAATTTACAGTAAAACCTCAGCCTGCAGCCTCCTTAAGACATACCATTTCTTTGCATCTTTCACTGTTCCGTCTCTGCATACCCTCTAATATCTGCAGCCAACGCAGGCATTCTCTGCAATGTGAGAAGCATACAGTCATCACAATAGCTAGAGATAAAGATGAATGCTAATTCCAAAATCTTCTTGTTTGATGTTTTGATCTTTAAAAAAAAACAAAACAAAAAACAAACAAAAAACAAAACAAAAACTCCAAAACCAACTTTTCCCTCTGTGCTGCTCACATATACCAGAGAGAGAGAGAGAGAGAGAGAGAGAGAGAGAGAGAGAGAGGGAGAGAGAGAGAGAGAGAGGGGGAGAGAGAGAGAGAACAACAACTCTATTTTCAAGCTGTAAAAGTTTATTGGCTATTGTTTTCTATTCCGTTTTTTAAATGAAAGGCCCATAAATTTGTCACCATGTATGTTGCAGTTTCTTTTACAAAACCAGCTCCCACAGCACAGCCATGCCTTTGGTAAAGGCACATCTGCTTCTTAACCATCCTAGGGGTCCCCGTCAGAGGTACAATAGATTGTCCTGTAACTATTGATCCAAATGGCTACATTTCTAAAGCAGAAAATGATTGTGTAGTGAGTGCAGTGCAGAGGGGCAGCAAAACCCCCTCCAGTATATAAAGACATGAAGATTAAAGTCGCCCTGTAGACTCCCTTTAACTCCTCCAAATCCACTGTGTAACGTGTTCTTTTAGGATAAATCAGAAGCACTGGGAAATTAACATGTCAGGGATGCTGTTTGTAAATATAGATACCATTGACCAGATAAGACCAGACCAGACCAGACCAGACCAGATCAGACCGTGCTCGTTTCCCACCAGTCAGTCATAAGACCATTAATTAAAACCCCATATGTCAAAAACAGAACTCATATCTGTAAGGCACAGCAACACCCACAAAATTGTCAGACAGAACACGTATCCTGGATAAGGAGCTGAGACATCAGCTCACAAGATGCCCTACAATGTTAATACCAACAGTTTTTAGGGTGACAGTTTCCACAAAACAGGTAAGATATGATGAATGAGATTTTAAACTGGCTTCTGTGGGCAGAATCTCATGGTTTGAACATTTCTTGTCTTTGTCTCCTCCTTGATATTGCCATTAAAATAGTTTTTCAGAAAACCATATTGAAATAATAAATCTATAGATTTTGGTTTTGAAGGGCAACTACCAAATTAGGATTTAAGTTACTCTGTGATAAAAATGTGTCTTTCTGGATTCGATTTGTGTTCATGCTAGAAAAAGCACAAAGGAAGTCTATGATTTAAAATAGGTTCAGAATACGACTGACTGAGCCAAGATTTGCACTAAGCATATTGAAGTTTAGGGGAATATTTATTATCACTTTAATTAATAAACCAGCTTGTTTTCACCAATGTTCCCTTGTGTACTAAAACGTCAGTCTATGTCAGAAAGAATCTATACATTGATTGCACATACAAAAGCTGACTGAAGAATTTTAATGACTTCACAGTGCCTCAGATGGGACCAGCCTTGGTCTCACCAGTAGCAAATAGAACTGCCCTTTGTATTTCAAAAGCTTTGAGGACTAGGCAGGGGTCTGTGACCTACAGACAGGGGTGTTGTATGGAGCTAGAGGGACACTGGTACGGTCCCACTACCACCATCTAATCGGAGCAGGGTACAGAATGAACCAGGCTGAGATGAAGCACCTAGTAGATCTCACTTTCTTTCCAGACCTATGGTGGAAGATACTGAATTGGATGAACCGTTCAGGTCACAGAAGGAGCACCAGTGCACAAGCACACCCTGAAACAAGAAACAAGGGACCCAGAGCAAGGTGATAAAGGCAAGCTTGGGAGCAGAAAGGGTCAATAGCAGAAGAAGGGAAACGCAAGAGATACAGACAGCCAAGGGAGCCAATCTCGGAAGACAGGAAATAGTTCTCTCCCTGATAAAGATAACAAGGACAAATGCTATTGCATTATGAAATGCAGTGTATAGCTTCATTATAAATATTTAGGAATTCATAAGTGCCCCCAATAAACAAAAACAATAAAGTCATGTGCACAGTATTTGAGTAGAAGCCAAGTCCTTCTCTGAGATGCCCTTTTGTAGCGCTGAGGAATTAGTACCTAGTGGTATTTAGGAATCATCACCACCTTTTCTTTCATCAGTCAAAGGCATTTCTCAAAACCTGGTAGCTTGTATGTGATCAGCTGAGAATGACACAGGATGCTAGGAATACAGTCGCCTTGACTGGTCATCAGGGCATTAGCACAGAAGCCTGTGTTTGATTATGAGTTAATAAATGACAAGAATCTGAACTAATTCCCTGCCAGGTTCATTTTCATTACAGGTTCGAGGTATTTTTTTTTCCAGTGCCTTTTGCTCTGCCCTTCCTGCTACATATGGAAAACCTATATCAAGATGGTTGTCATGGCAATGAAAAGATTTGCATGTGTCTTATCTATCTATTTAAATACCTTCTTATGGTTTATAACTCAAATGATACATCCCTCCAGCTCTGCTCATCACTAATTTAGAGCTAGCCTGGTGTGTCTGAGGTTATCGATGGCATCTGAAGCATGTTGTGTAGACAACTATGAAGCCACTGTCCACAGGGTAATTGCTTTATGCAAATAAAAAAAGGCGCAGTGGTGATATGTAGTGTGTCCAGCCTTGAAATCTGAATATCCATGCCAGTGTGGGCATTAATTCAGGATGCACACAAAGCAAAGGGGTCTGCCTCCTCACTCCTGTATTCCCTGTGCCTCTCCGGCCACAGGCAGGAACAGAGTCATCACTTCAGTGGTTTGGTGGGAGGTACACTTGTCAGTGAATGAGTCGCCCGATGTCCACACACAGGGCAGCTGGCAGGTCCAGCATGACCAGTGCCAAAGTCTCCGCAGGCTGCATTATAATCGCCAATTCTTTCCCCCATTGTTTCTTGTATTGAAAGAAAATTAAATCACAATGTTTATCATTTAAAAAGCACAGCTTACACTACTGTTGAAGTACAATAATTTTCCCCCAAAAGTAAGGAATAAGTCAAAGGGACCCACACACTACCCTGAGAGAGCACAGACACTAAAGCCGAAGCCCACTACCTGGGATTTGATACTGTGGCCRTGTGGCCCCCTTACACCTCTTCCGATTAAAAGCCCACTTTAGCTGCTCCTCTCAGTTTTCCACAGTAACATTCTTCTAGTAAATTGTGACCTGATGCTTACAGAGAATTGTATTTAAACAAAAACTAATRGGAAAAGTATGTCAGTTTGGAAACAAAAGTGATTTTTGGTTTGCTTTTGAATTCTGTGGCCATGCTCACATGCAAAGAATTCTTGAAGGTAATTTGTATCATTATTCGTAGGCTCAGATAATGCTAACCTGCTCTTGGAACAGCACATTAAGGAACATTTTACCCTGACAATAAGGCGAGACTGTTTCCTTCTTGGACTACAATCACTGTTTGACTAATCTGTAAAGAGTAGATTTTTCTATGCATTTCAATAGCTCATCTACTTCAAACTGTTGTGAACTTTCTAAAGACGTGTTTTCGTTTCTAATAGCAGACCTTGAAGTGTGGTAATCTGGAATTGAAGTTTCACTGACAGATTCATTCAACTAGCACTTTGCATGCAGCACTACTGCAAACATTATTTTTTTATAAAAAAAATATAAAAGTGACAAAATCTTCCAAAGATAATTTCTGCAATTTAGTAAACTAAGGACTTCAAGTAAGGCATCAGTTTCCGCACGTTTTTCATAATGGGTTTCACAGGAGATGACCTGACAGGCAGTCTCATGATCTGCCTCGTGCTTTGCTGCAGTTGTACAAGCTGCCATCAAAAGCACAGCAGGTCACCTTCCCCCTTAGGATGTGCCAGAGATGCTAAGCACACATGTCCAGAAGTCCAAGCTGACCCCTTCACCTCGAGTCTCGGACACACTCCTGCCTCGCAGTCCATACTTGACAACAAACAGTGGGGCCACATAGCTTGTTTGTGGTGTGAACCTGGGATGAACGGTGGTGCATGGAATATGTCAAGTCCAGGCAGCAAGCTAGCCGCCATGACTGGGAACCAAATTACACAAGAACTGGATGGGAGGGAGAAAGAACAGATGGAAACGGAAGCAGAGGACCCCACGATAAGTTACTAGCAGCAGAAGAAGTCTCGCTTTTCCTTCCTTCTCAATTCTATTGGACTTTCTTGTCTCCTCTCTTTCACCTTCACCACCCCAAGCAAGTCTGTTCCTCATCTACACAAGTGTGTCAGAGAATCGAGCCACACTGCTCAAACGAATAGTCTAGAAAGAAACGTGGATTTCTGTGGCAGTCTCACAGTATGGCTGTGCTCCATGACATCACAATAATACATTTGAGTGCAAAGTTAGACTTCCAGGGACAACCGTATCTTTCTATTCACTAACATGTTGCCTAGGTGCCATTTTACAACAACATTGGAGTTTTTCTCACATCACCTCCTTAGCCAGGGCCCAATATCATCTTGTACCTTGGGCAGAGTGGGCAGTGTCTTCTTCCTTCAACCAGGAATATGTTTAATGTTGACTGCGTGATTTCACTTCTGCACCATAGAAGCAGGTCATTTCTATGCATACAAATTGAAGCAGTTTTGGTCATTATGCCAAAAACATGCTTTCGCCTCAAAGGAAAAGATAGTACAGGTACCAGCTACCTTAACTTTTCCAGAAGTATCTGGTTTGCTTGAAATCTCCAGGCAGTGAGTACTACTCTATCAGACAGAACGAGCCATTGCAGTGCTTACCATCCAATAAGAATTGCTGAAGATGGAAGAAAACCTACCAAACAAAGAAAGATTGAGCAACAAGATTGTCACTCCTGTCCAACCTTGCCAGCATCACTCTGATCTATAACTTTTTATCTAAAAGAAACAGCTGCTTCTCAGATGAGCAAGTCACTTAAACTCCCCTGACCTCAGTTTCCTCTGTTGTATATGAAAGTGTTTAAATATGGTAACACATCATGTTGAATGCATGGTAGTATTATCAGAGTTTTTAATCACCATACATGAGCTCCATGCACTTGAGTAGAAGACTGAATGGTATTTGTGTGGCTGCAAAGAGCAGGTAAGTAGAAGAAAAAATGCAATTGATTTCAGGACTTTGGCCACAACATTGAAATGATGAGATGCTACCATTAAAGTGGTTTGAAAAAAAAATAGAGGAATACATATGTCAAACCCTGGGGTAAAAAAAATCTACATTAGAAAATGAGAGCCCAAACAGAAACTAGGGCAAATAAATACTGTTTGTTGTATTTTACATGTTTGTTTTATTTGAAGGATATTATTCATAGTTGAGTAAGCCACCAAACTCAAGTTCATTTCTCACATTTTATTATTATTATTTTATTTTACATATATGTGAACGATTGTACCTACATTTGTAAGTCTTTCCACCATGAGCCTGCTTGGTGCCTACTGCAGCCAGAAGAGGGCTTGAGATCCCTTGGAAATGGGAGTTAAGAATAGGTGTGAGTTGCCATGTAGGCACTGCTAACCACTGAGCCGTCTTTCCACGTTCATTTCTCACACTTTAAACAAATCAGTAATGCAACTTAGGTTAGTCTTCTGAATTAGAACTAGGGTCCAGAAGTCTGTTTCCTGTAATCCTTTCCTACTTCTTGAGGCTTTGCAGCTATTTGGACATTTTCTATCTTAATTAGGYTTTGGGTCAGAAATTTTGGTTTACAACTGTCTCCTTATTCGGTTAATAAGCATTTTTCCCTAACAATTATTCTCCAAGGATGATTACTTGGGTTGGTCTTATTAGACTGTCTTCAAAGGCCTGAGAGAAGAATGGAAACAGGTGACCACAAATGTCTCTCCACAACTCTCTTAGTGCACACATGTCTTTAAATATCACCAAAAAAAAAGATTTACAAGGATCTTGTCAAAATCAACACTGTTTTTGCTCATGAAAACTGATTTGGAGAATTCAGACAATTACATAAAAATACTTAAGACTTAAGCCATGTTCTACTGCTATTAATATAGACACTTCAGGGAAAATATCCAGTAGAAATTTAATTCCCTTAACAGATATAGTTTTAGATTTCAAGAGTTGTCAGAGAAGGATATTAGAGATCGTTATGAGCCCTAGTTTCAACATCAAACCATTGTCCAAAGTCACCAGTGTCTGTTTTAACTTATAGGGAATGATGGGAAATATTAGAAAAGGGGAGCACCAATACAGTAGAAGATAAAAATGAATTCTCTCTCTGGATAGATACAGTTAAAATTTAATGACCTAATTCTCACAGAAATTAGAATGATACATATTTCCCTTTCAAACGAAGGCCAGACATCACATACCAAGTGAACAGCAGYCCAGAGAGTATCAATGTGGCAGTCTGTGTTACTTTTTCTTTCTTGATGTTACACTTAAGAAAACAACTTTTGACTCCTATTTCTCATCCCATTCACCCGATGAAGAAACCATCTACTTCTGAGGAGCAAATCACACTAGATTACTTCTCTTTAATTGTGGTGCTGTTGTGTAGAGAACATGAACTCACCAGATGTAAGTGGAAACAATGAGGGTCTTAAAAGCCATACCTGCCACATCTGTACCTGGTGGAGCTGTAAAAGGGGAGGCTCTCACTGTGAAGGGGGAGAGGGGAGGCTGTACCACTGCAGACCCAACACACATGGCTCCAGTTCAAGGAGTGAGAAACATGGGTGGGGAGAGAAAGAAGTTTAGTCTTCTGAATTAGAACCAAAGGAAACTGTCAATCTAGTGAGGAGGCAGCCCGCAGGAAGGGGAGAGGACCTTGCCAGCTATGCATCAGGTGGAGGAAAAGTGTCTAGAATACACAAAGAACATCAAAAAGCTCACCCAATTAAAAATGATAAGCAGATATTTCTCCAAAGAAATACAGATGGCTAATAAACACATTTTAAAATGTTCAACCTCATTAGCTGGCATGTAAATGCAGATTAATACTTCTTTAAGATCCCATCTCACCCCAGTAAGAATGGCCATCATCAGGAATATAAACATCAAATGCTGGTATGGATGTGGAAAAGGAAGAACATGTACTACTGTGTATTGGGGTTGGGTGCAATTAGTACAGCCTCTTTAGAAATTAGTCGAGAGTTTCTGGGGAAAAAAACCCTAGGAATAAAATTAACATATGGCCTAGCTATATTCTCCCTTGGCATATACCCAAAGGATCCCTCTACAGAGATACTTACACATCTATCTATCATCCATATCCACTGATGCCGTATTCACAAGAGTTAGGAAATGTAATCAATCTAGATGTCCATCAACTGATGAATGGATAAGGAAAATGTAGTACAACATAATAGAGTATTCCTCTGCTGTAAAGAAACAATGAAATTTGCAGGAAAATGGATGGAACTGGCGATTACACTAAGTGAGGTCACCCGGGCTCAGAAATACAAATGGCTCCTGTTAGTGCTTCAATGTGATCCTACCTTCAAATGTTTTGTTCTGTGTGTTAACTTGGAGCATATGTGGAAGTCAAGGAACTAGAAATGGATCATTGGAGGGGATGTGTTAAGGGAGTGGGGATAAAAGAATATAGATGAATTCAAAGTAGTGAGAGGAAACACTGGGGTTAGAAAGACTCAGGCAGAAAGTGTGACAATGGGGAGATGGGTCCTGGGAAGGATAAACCAATGAAGTGTGCTTAAAAGGCAGTATGAAAACCTATGATCTTACAACTCAAGCAAAATAAACATAATAATTGGAAGAACAGAATGTATGTAGTAATAAAGCACACATGGGTAAATACTGGAGATTGAAGGTTTTAGAAAGTATGGGAGTGGGGGATGGGAGAAGGGCATGGGGGCTAACTAATATTAACAGTGTAGGAATAAGCCTTAGAAAAATCCACTCATTTGAAAGGTCATTTAATACACACATGTTTCTTCTTGGAAGTTAGCTACCTCCTGAAAATTCCGACAGTACAGACTGTCATCTACAGGAATACAATAGAAATTTATCATTTTCCCCAAATAATCTTGGAATCAAAATAGTTCCCAGGACTATCTATTGTGTTGATTCAGGAAAGACATTTTTGAATTAAGGTAGAATTTTGAGGATGTTATCAGAAACCCTCAATATGATCTTCACTTTGAGTAAGTCTAGCTGTTCTGAAAATGGTGTATATGAACAGAGATTCTAAGGTGGTCACTCTTAAAGCATGACATTTAAACAATCCCTTCTTCGTGCTACTAAGGACTGTGATAGCTAACTAATAGAAGATGACAACCATAACAAGACATCATTGTGACCAGAATGAATTACTAGACAAAGGTGAAAGGATTTGGGGGAGTTTACAAATGTAAATCAGCGCCTCATATGTTAATGTCAAGTGACTCAAAACCCAGGCTGTTCTGGATGGACATAACCTGATCCGGTGAATTGTTTCCAAATGTTCTAAAGGCTGGAGAAACTCTCTCCTTCTGTCCTTGTGGAAACAAACATCATGACTTTTAAAGCTTCAAAGATGGAAATTCTTCCAATGGCTGGAGGGTGCATG
This sequence comes from Apodemus speciosus, assembly GCA_002335545.1. NCBI lineage: Eukaryota > Metazoa > Chordata > Mammalia > Rodentia > Muridae > Apodemus > Apodemus speciosus. The sequence continues at coordinate 91,335 of BDUI01004740.1, forward strand.
GAAGCACATCTTTGCTCAGGTGAGACTCTGCTAAGCCTGATATATGAATTGTAGTTCTTTGAGATCCTGAGAAAAATACCAGCTACACTCCACCCTGACCCTCATCAAGTGAACTGTCAGAATAAGATGACCCTCTGAGAGAATGTATATACTCTTGGCATGAGCATAGCCATGTTCAGAACCCCAAGACTTCAGACCCTTGGAAATGTCAAAGTCTCCCCAGGACAGGCTCATGAAAATTGGCAAYATTTTCCTAAGATCAAAGAATGAATGTCTATGAATGACTGGCAACCTCATTGTAAAAGTGTAAAAGTGTTCATAGAATTCTCCACCTGTGACTTTAATCTGAAACTACTCCCATACAGAGACCTTCAACCCAGACTAACTAACATCTCCTTCTTATGCTGGACATTAATGTGGTGAGTTCACAGGCAGTGTAGTAGGTAGCGCCCATCAGMGTGAACAYAGCCCAGCTGATCCCAGCCTGGCTGTATGTTTCTGTTATTGCTTCATTCCCATGTTTCTGGTACACAAGACAAGACTGTATATGAAGACCAATGTTTGAACTGATTTGCTGAACACTAGTAGAATATGGATGAATGGCCAAGTCCTTTGGCTTGTCTTTGACTCTGTTAGCCAAAGTCTTCAACAAGCAACAAAAGTCAGCTCTGGACTGTTTGTTTAGTAAAGGTTATGACATAGCAAGAACTTCCCTGAGATCTGGAAATCCAGCCTCAAGGTCTATTGTGGTTCGTATTGATTGACAGTTTGAGGGCATTGAGAAACAACTCAGACTCAAGCCTYCAAGTGTAGCCATGAGTTAATATCTTGATTAAGTTGTTAACAGGGAAGACATATCCTAAAATAAGCTGGTGCATTCTCATGGGTTGGATCTCAGACTGTACAAAAGGTGGAACCGTACTTTCTGGATGTGGTTACAGTGTGAGCGGCTTCCTCAAGCTCCCACAGACAGGACTTCCCTTCTAACATAGACTCAGCCCCAAGATGCAAGCCAAAACAAACTCCATACTCTCTAAGTTATTTTTGTCAGAATATTTTTACCATAGAATTAGGAAAGGTGACTTAACAAAAGTCTATCATATGGTTGCCCAGTGCATACTGTCATCACGAATCAGGGAGTCCTTACTAGGGCCATTTTTGTTGGTAGAAACTCAAGTAGTAGCTGGCTACTGCTGAGCACGTGAGGGTGAGAGCTTCAGGATTTATGTTTTTCCATAAGTCCATTCCTATTTCTGAAACTGAGGGGGAGCTAGCACATCTGCTCTGGGGTATCCAGGCTGCTACTGAAGGTTGAGCCTACTCACCAGCTGTGAGGATACTTGGTAAAGCAAAGAGATGGGATTTCAAGACTGCATATTATGTGGCAGTCTCTGTATTCYCCAACAAAAGCAAAGCTTTCAAAAGCAAGGAGGCTGAAAAGAATGAGAGGCTCACGAAATTCACTCCCCCTTCCGGTTTGCCTCCAGAAGTCCTCCCATTTTCCACTAATGCAAACTTCAAATTCATTCTGAGTAATTTAATAAACTAGCTTTGGAAAATGTGCCACTCCAGGCTCCATTCTCAAAGTGGAGAATGCCGAGAACATTCAAATGAATAAAGCTATTATAACTCAGGACAAGGCAAATGCAGATCTCAGCCAAATTACTGTCTTGCTAGGTTTTCTTCAAGTGTTAAATCAGTTCGTGGGACTGCAGTGGTTTTGATGGAACATGTTTTTTAATCTGGTGATGATATTGAGTATTTGTCATGTGGAGCAGGACTGCCAGGATTTTAGGCCTAAGATACTTTTCCCTGACAATCATCCCTAATGATCACTAATGATCATTGATAACTATTGATAGTTTTAGTCACCTTCCACCTAATCACAAGTCCACATTTAACAGCATCTCCTCTGCTGTTTATGCGSCAGCTTCTTTCCTCCTGCATGCATTTTGCTCATTTAAAGTCTCCTTTCCTGGGCTCTTTATTCTAAACAGGTCCTGACAAATGGTAAATGAGGGGCAGGCATGCATCCCATGATTCAAATGGCACTGACACTGGGTCATACATGATGGAAGAGAGTTGAAGTATACCAAAAGGAAGGTACCATCTCAAGGGAAACTCACTCTCACCCTTCTTCTGTGACCCAGCATTGTGTGTGTGTGTCCATGCACATGCATGTGTGCACATTTCTGTGTGTATGTCTCTGCATGTCTGTCTATCTGCCTCTTTGTGTCTGTATGTCTGTTTCTGTATGTGTCTGCATCTCTGTATGTAATTTTGTTTTTGTGTTTGTGTGCATGTGTCTGTGTATGTCTGTGTGTGTCCATGTCTGCATGTGTCTTTCTGTATAAGTGTGTGTGTCTGTGTACTCTGAATTCCACTATGAAAAGAAGACAAGACACACTGAGGTGGACCCCATAGATCAGTTGAACAGCCAAAAGAGAAAGCCTTGATTAATGAGAAAAGTGCTACTTGGTTACAAGTTTATGGCACATGCTGTTAGACAGATGACTTACCCAAGACAAACACTTGTTGCTCTTTCAGAGGACCCAGATTCTGATCCCAGCACTTACATGGTGGCTCACAACTGTCTTCTTCCAGTTCCAAGTGGTCTGGCACCCTCTTCTGGCTTCTTCTTTGAACAGCAAGCATGTACATGGTACATATATGTGGATGCTAGCAAAACATCCATATAGGTAAAATAAGAATTATATTAGACCAGGATAATTCCAAAATTGCATTCTAAAACTTATCATCATACCCATGGATAAGTGTGCTTTTTACCTGTCATTAAAGAAGCTTTCCATGAGGGCAAATGGAGACTGTGCTAGTGGAATGTCATGCCCCATAAGGCTCATGCCTTTTTATAACTTGGTCCATAGTCGGTGGCTATTTGGGGAGGATTCTGAAGTGCGGACTCACTGGGGGAAGTCCATCCCGGACACTGGGTTTCAGAAGGCTCCCACTCCCAGAGTGCTCTGTCCCTCCTGTTTGTGGGTTGTCCACTGCTCATCCTGCCTTTACCCTGCTATCATGGACTCTAACCATCTACAGC
>BDUI01004743.1:44407-56141 GCA_002335545.1 Apodemus speciosus
CATCTACAGTTAGGGATGGAGCTTTGTATGGCTCAGTGCTCTAGAGAGGCTTCAAATACGTAGAACTCTGTGCTAGGGAATCTAATATCTGCTTCTCACTTCTGCAGGCACATGTAGACACATGTCATAYAGGCACACAGGCAAACATACCCATGAAAACAAAAAAAATAAACACTTAGAAAATAATAACTACAGTGGATCCTTAGATATTGGTGATATACTTTTCCAGCTAAGAATAACACAAATATCTTGCATTTGCCTTGGGACCACAATCTCATATATCTCCAAGCAACTTTTYCTCATGCTTTTCTATGAGGGCKTTGTAAGACAAATTAATTCAAATCTCAGTCAATTTCTCTCTTCAATTTAAAAGAGAAAATTTTGAAAAAATTTGGAAGGGAACTTAAAGAAATTAGTTAAAAATCCAGGATTTTACAAAGTGAGGTTTAAAAAATTATTTTGAAAGTACTTAAGATTAGCATTTGAGTGTGTRCAGGCGGTGCACACTCAGTTCCTAAGGAAAGCTTTAAGTCAAGTGTAGTGAACTTTATGTAAAATTCTCAAGAGAAATACATCCTGCCATTCCTAAAAGAAAGCAGATTTTCACCAGCCGAGAACTTTTCTTCTTCTAAATAACATGAAGGATCATTCTGATTTTGAGGTATAGAGTCAGGCATTCTTTTAGAAGCATATCTTCTATGTCTGGTTATATTTGTGTTTACCTGTAAGTAGCTTTTCTTCATTATGAAACAATGTAGAGTCATCTATCATGCTCAGGATATAGCATGAGACTCTTGCTTTGATCAGAAAGTTTAATGGAACACCCCTGCCATCAAGAACCAAGACAAATGTTTTAATAGAATATTGAAAAAATAAGCATACAAAACAAAGTTCATAGTGGATCAAATATTAAATTTTTTAAGTGGTGGAAATCCATGTTGATCTCAATTTATTACCAATTGACAGTAACCATTTGTTGCCCCTTTCATGTGTGTGCACGCATGTGCATGTTCATGTGCTTGTGTCTATATGTGTGTGTTTCTAAGTACCAAGCCTAGATCCGTCTCTATTCTAGACACAGTATCAACTACTGAGCTATATCCTCAAACTTGTAATTAATATTTTATTTTTAAACATTTTCCACATTTACAGGACTCCCACACTGATTTAAGAAGAGTGGGAAACAACCTTGGACCTTCCTTATGTGGATTGTAGAACAGTGTTACTGTGCTTGATTAGGAAGCATACTCACTTCATCTACATCAGACCATAATGTATATCTATGCCAACTGCTTTGTGAATATATGTATCTATGATTCACCATTATTCCAAACAACATCCTGTTTGAAAATATTCCAAAAGACACTAGAGTGTAAAAGCTATTCTCATATAATATGGTGGTATATTTTAAAAATCTTACATGCATAATATTTACTGGGCAAACAGAACACTTTTTACACACATGAATAACAATTACCACCTGTTTAGTACCTTGGCATTTCAAGAAAGGTAGGCTAATATCTGTAAAGTGGAAGCAAATTACAAAGCACTGTGCCAATGCAAATGAATAATACTTTAAAACAAAAAGGCCATTGATAATTTCAAGTTTTCCTTTGTAATAATTGCAGACTTTTGTAGAAGTTACATGTCATAAAGCCATCACATACTGTCACTAACAGGAAACTGACCTTAGTATAATTAAACATCTTGTTCATACTTCATCAATTTTTTAAAGATACATTATTTTGGTTTTCCATTATGTATAGGTAGGTGTGTGTGCATTTACACAAGTGTCTTTGGATGTCAAAGCACTGGCTCACCTGGAGTCACAGATGGTTGTGAGCCACCTGACATGGTGCTGTGAACCCAACTCAGGCCCTTAAGAATAGTAGCAAACACACTTAACTATAGAGTGGTCTCTCCAGCCCTATCCATATTTTATATAAGTGTGTTTATGGTCCTCTCTGATTTTATTACCTCTGTAGATTTGTGTTTTATTCCTAAATTTCATGAAGAAACAGTGTTGTGTGTGTGTGTGTGTGTGTGTGTGTGTGACAGAGAGAGACAGAGACAGAGAGACAGAGAGACAGAGAAAGAGAGAGAGAGAGAGAGAAAGAGATCTGAACATTAGGATTCATATCTATCCCCTAATTCCTATCTCTTTCTGTTCTAGTTTATTCTTTCAACTATCAAAAGCGTCCTTCAAGTGAGCAAGTGGGTAGCATCTCTTTAAGACTATTTACTATATCAGGGCTGCAGCCCAACTTGGCTGCTGTTCACTTTCTAGAAGCTCCTTGGCTATACAGTACACTTATCAGTATCTTTAATAACTGTGATTGACATCAGCCTTCACAATCATCTTCCTTCATCTCCCTGAGATACTTGATAAGTTTATACTTCCTTGCTTTCAGTCAAGCTGTACCCAGAAGCTGTACCCTTATTTATAAATAAGGATACAATAAATGAGCATATGAAAAGAAACATTATTTCATGTGGTTCTTATAGAGGTATGTATGCATATTAGTATGATCAGATATGCATGTGTGACAGATAGTTGCTTAGTTAACTATTAACATGACCATCTAGAAGATTTTGAGGGACAGATCTATTTTAGCACATAGTTTTAGCCCCTACCCTTCTTTTGACATTTAAACAAAGCCTCCACTCTTCATATGTTAGAAAGATCCAGGGTTCCTAGCACAAGGCTATATTTATATACATTTTATTCAATGTGATTGAGATCTTACCAATGAAGCCTGAGAATCATGATATCCCTCATCTTTATCATCCTGCCTTGTAGTTCCTCCTTTACCCTCTCAGGAGAGTAAAATACACATGAGGAAGGAAGCAAGCACTAACTACATAGAACACCACTCTAGAACAAACCAAGCTCTTGTGACAGGTTAGCCTACTACCTGTATTAGCAAATTAAGTTTTATTGCAAGACATAATTATGTATATAGTGTCATTATATATGAACCCACCTGCATTATGACTTGCATTGAGTTATGTAAATGGCCAAGACACCAAAGACCACGGATCCTCAGATCTACAATATTCACCTTCTGGCATTTCACTGAGAGAAAAAAGGAATTATTCCACTAACAACTCAGGTGAGGCTATAACATAAAGAATTTCCTTGGATATATGGGTAATTTTGTCTTTGTTTCCACTGTTAAGTGAGTGAGATGAAAAGTAGGTTCTTTGAGTCACAAGCTAACAAGATCTTTTATGGTACAACTAGGTTGCTGGAGAAAGTAAGTGCACGTATTTAGCCCACTAATGAGTCACACAGGTATTATGCACAAGGGTGTGCTGAGATGTACACAGAATGTACACAAAGCTAGTATGTAGTTTTGGACAATGATACTAATGGCTTACAGTAGTAATATCCTAAGTTTGAACATTGGATACATGAGTGTTTATTCATTGACATCGGTGAACACATTTCTAGAAAGAATGCTAACCCTTGGGTTGTGTAATCACTTAACACAAATGGAAATAAAAGATGAGGTACTGGTTGAATACCTGTCTCGGTTGCTAGAGCACTAGCCTGTGATACAAGAAGATATGTGTTTTATATGTTAATAAAACTAGGTGCCACAGATGTAATCTCATTACTGGAGAAGTAGAAGTAGGGTGTTCCATAGTTTAAGGATATCTGAAGCTAGATATAAAACTAGATCTCAAGTTTTGAGGCCAGTCTGGGCCACACAGGACCTTGTTTCACAAAAAAACCAACCAACAAAGCTCTACTGCTACTAACTAGAAATTTTGAATGATCACATGTAAAAGTGGGCTGATTAGTATTGATGTACCTGGATTATTATGGGGAAGAATAACTATCACAACCCACTGAACAGTAAGAACCTCTGCAGAAATCGATCAAAGCAACATTGCTCTATTGTAAAGGGATTCAAGTTGGCTATTCTATCACAAGCAGAATAACTGGATTTAGGAGATATCTTGATGAACATAACATAGGGCTGACCCCAAGTTTGGAATCAAATTAGTTCTAGTCTTTGTGTGCTGTCATTCTTAATAGATGGCTTCCCTGTCACAACCTGAAATGATAACTCCAGGTCTTAATGCCATTTTCATTTTCACTAAGTAATGATGAAGCAATCATTTCATTGCCCTTGAATGTCACAACCCAGAAATCCCACTTACTTCTTCTTCTTACCAGACTGTGTGTGTATGTATCTGTTTGCAAGACCATAGCAAATAGGATTTTTATTGGAGTAGTCATATATTTGGGAGCTTAAATTACTTAAGGAAGCCAGAATGGGCTTGTAAAGCAGCAAGCAGTTTCTATCACAAACATTAACCTAGGTGAAAATGTGAGTTTTACATCAATTGACAATCTGATATTCTCCATTATCTTTATTTCTGGATCACTGAGCCACAAAATTACATGCATATGTTGAGAACTGTATCACACTGAGACAGTTAGGATGTGAAATCCTTACAAGGATCTACAAAAGCAGGGCTATTGACCTTCTAGAGCAGCAGAAAGATTGCAGTGCAGAAATTAACCACTGGGAGGCGCCAGTAGAWGTTCATCAATAGGCAATGGATGCACAGAAAGTTGTTGGAAGAGAATGGAAAGATGTAAATATACAAAGGTTGATGTAGAATGTAGACTGTATACAGTCACAAGGAAAGGCCAGGGAGTATGATCCTAAGGGAAAAAAATGATTGAATGAAAAGAGATGAAACCCTAAGAAATAGTGAAAATCCTATGGAGCAATTTGAAGGAAACCTTCTGCCCTTTAGAGTATATAGTACAGGGCTGGAAGATGGCTTAGTTGGCAAAGTATTTCTATATAGGAATGAATATCTGAATCCAGTTCCAATATCTACTTTAAGGCTGGGCGTGGTGGTATGCGAATATAATTCCAGAACTAGGAAGGCTGAGGGCTTGATGGTCAACCGGTCTAGCTCCAGTACCAGTGATAGAACTGACACATGCACAGGGAACTGCACTAGGAGAGTAAGTGTTAAAATCAGTACTACTTGCTTTGTGAGACTTTTAAACAGAGCCCATGACTGATGGGATTTAGGAAGTGAGCCGCAGAGAATACCAATCAAATACGTACCGGTCCCTATCCTAAGCCCAGCTTGCATTAAAGCTGTTGGGTTAAAAATTCATAGGATCCTCCAAAATACAGCATCTGGCTGTATGTCACACATGCTCTTGCTCTTACTTTAAACAAAAATCAATGTCAGGCAACCATCCTTGAATATCAAGTAACAGAAGGTCTAAGTCCCAGAAGCTATCTTGTGGGACTAAGATAGGGGGGGGCAGCATTTGAAATACTTACTAAATGTCTCAGACCCAGAACAACATGCCTGGATAGAAGTCCCTGCCATACTCTAACACACTGGTGCTAAGATGTAGCAGAAAGAAAAGCACTCAGGAATCAGGCTCTTCCCTACTGACAGCAGACTCTACAGGAACAAGAGCCTTTTGAAAAGCCCTCTAGTTCAGTGAAGACCTTCAGTGTAATACAACAGAAAGACCACGTGATGCCAACACTACCTTTCTGCAAAATGAGGGAAGTAAGCAGACAGAACAGCTTGGAAACAAACACACTTGTTGGGCTGCAGACATCAGTGGGTTGTACATATATTTATACCTATAACCCATGTTGACTGTGCCTCCAAACTCTCCTAGCTCCTTCTTCATGACATTTACCTCTTAGAATTCACCCAGGATCTCATCATCTTTTATCTTGTTACTGTCACAGCCTCCTCATAGATTCTTTTCTTACTCCCACAATGTATGCCCAACAGAATAAGCAGACTTCATTTTTAAAATGCTAATTTTCCTTTTGACTATTCGAAGCTTAATGTTTTTCAATAACTTCATAATYGGGATGAAAGAAAATCTCAAGGCTAAAACTCAGTCCCCAGCCTCCAGAGAAGCAGCTCTGTGGGCATTCCACCAAAGCCCACAGTGATGTCACCTCTGCTCACATGCTTTCTCCACCGGGGGTCCTTTTATTCTCCACTTCAGATCCCAGAGAATGCTAGTCCCTCCTCCACTTTTTCATAGAGCAAATGTTCCCCTATTCTTGGGTCTTATCTTAGATGTCACTTTTCTGAAATAGTACTTGTACAGCTTGGAGGGTTTTCTTTGTTAAAACCACCAGTATGCCTGTGTCCCTTTGTAGGGCAAGTCCCATTTTATAATACTTTTGATTGCTGTGTAAAATTATTAAGCTCCACAAAATTTGAAAAAATACTTGTGTTATCAAAGCAATTTTGACAGTGTCTGGCATTGTTCACTGAGTCAGAGTGTAAATGCTAACATGGATGAATAAATAATCAAAGACTCGTATCAAATGAACTACAGAAGATTACTTTGTCACTGATATTTTATCTTTACAATGACTGCATTGCTATTGTAGAATGCTTTAGGCAGAACTAAATAAAATTCAGACAGGTAAGTAGAAAGATTATTTTTGGAAAGAGAACTGAAGGGGGATAATTGCTGTTAATAATATTGAATAATTAGTTATACCCTGTAGAACAATAAGGACCTTTGTGGTGAGTTCTCCTTGGTTTCTCAGCTTTGGGGATGAAAGAGCCAAGAGTGAAAGGTAGTTCCTTACAGCCAATTCTCATTGCTTTCTGGAAAGCTTGTGTCTGCTTAGATGATACTATACTAAGTTGATAAAAGTTATCCTCAAATTTAGGAATCCTACTGCTTTAAGTAATGTCTGCTTTCATTAAAATATGATCAAATTACCACTAAAAAGAACTCAATTTAGATTATGACACCATAGTCGATAACTATGCTTCTCTGTATCTCTGAGGCTTGCTGGTACATTTGTAGTTTGTTTTCTTACCATGGGCATGACACTGGCTGATCCATAAGACAACACAGTGTGAAAATTTGTCACCTAAAATATTAATTTCTTACAACCCATGGGGATTCTATTAGCTCAGTTACTTATAAACTATTTTAGTAAATTTCCAATTTCTGAAAGCATTTCTTTGTCTTTTAAAGTTATGTAGTTTTTCTTTCTTCTGTAGAGAAGGAATGACAATTCAAAAGTATGATATCATTTCAAATGGGGACAGATGTCTGTCAGTAGATGGGTCAATATGTCCTGGTGAATTTCTGTGCAAAATAGAGCCACTTWTCATAGATATAGATTTGCAATAGAGCATCTTGTAGCATGAGTTAATCTTATGGTTTTCTCATTGGTATGCAATGTGTCACATGTTCATGGGGAGTTGTGCTCTTGTGATAGTTTGCAGACCCTAGGTTGACATAACGAACCTTCCTGTCACTGCTCTGCCTGCTAGTCACGGTTCTTTATTTTAACGCAAAGGTTTCTGATACCGCTAGTATGTCTAGTTAGGTTATTCTTATTCTTACATTTATTTAGAAAAATGTTTTTCTATTAATGAAAAATGCAGACAGACACTTGCAGATTCAGTTTTTGCCAAAACATTTCTGATCAACAGCATTTTACTTTTTAAATAACAATTCATCTTCAATAAATAGCCAACATTTTGAATTGTCAAACAACACTCAGCTGTCAAGAGAAAACATTTGATGTGCTAAAGTTTATTTYGTAATTTAAGCTACCTAAATAATAACAAATTGCAATTTTAAATTTTTCTGTCTTAATGATGTTTCTTCATTGGTACTTGTTAGACAAAGAGATATATCAAAAACAGATATATATATATATATATATATATATATATATATATATATATATATATATATATATATATATATATATATATATATATATACATATAATATATAATATATATACATATACATAGATATATACATATATATTAGTGTTTATGCACATATGTATGTAATTGTTATGTTTCCTACATACAAAAATATAGTCACTGATGAATAGAGGGTTTTTTTTATTTTAATCTGAGGTATCTTAATACTTGTTATTAGCTAATGAGTCTCAGGATAATTTCCAACAATATATAAAATAGAAGTGGCAAATGCTGTATATTTGTGGTATTCCAATGGTAGGGAAAAATCCATTAGTCTTTTATCATTAAATGTGATGTTGTGTATGAGCTTTTCATATGCAGAGCATTCTCTTAATAGCACATATTCCATTGTGAATTCAGAAAATGGAATAGCTTGTATAGTTTACTGAGAAAATAAATTTGGAGACATAGGTTTCCAAATGTCATTTGAAGAGTGGCAGAATATCCCCAAAGAATAACTTGGTGGTCTTGGCTTTATTTTTCTGCAATGTGTGTAGTGCAGATATAGAAGCCAAAATCTGTACTTGTACATAAAGGAAATATGAACCTCACATGTTCTACCCCTGTGGGCAGTTCTGTGCTTGCTATGTTTACAGAACACTGGGAGCAAGACAGATCCAACAGGCAACCCCCCCTAATTTCTAAATCTGCCCTCTCTTTACAAACATCCTTCTTAAGATTTCCATTCAGTAAATTTTACTTGGTTCAATTAATTGACAGAAACCTAGTTGTACAGTCAGCCTGATGTATAAGATGGGCAAAGCAATGCACTATTTAAGATACATACATTGCTTTTCTCAGTGAAAAATAGTAAAATGGCTACTGTGAATGTAACTATCGAGTTTTCACCTTTGTGCCTCATCGAAGAAAAGTGAAAAACAAATACCAACCAACCAAAACAAAATGAAACAAACAAACAGACAAAAAACAACAACAACAACAAAACACCATCTTAAGCACATGTGTGGCTATCACTGGTAACAATTACAAATACGTAGTAATATGTGTGGCTCAGAGTGCTTATTTACATAAGATTCTTCCCATCATCTGTGTATGGGTTATATTGGTGGGTACTGGGCTAGGGTGAATATACATGTACATTCATGCTAAGGCACACGTGTGGAGGACAGTGACAGCCTCTGACACTTCTAATCATCTTCTACCTTGGTTGAGACAGGAGCATTGTCACCTGCTGAGAGTGGCAGGCTAGCTGACCCATGAGGTTCTGGGAATCCCACAGGCTCTGCTTTTCATTTTGAAGAAAGGCTGGAAGTACAGATGTATTTTACTACTATCCCTGTCTTTATGTAGGGACACATACTTTTGAAGCAACCATTTGCTCACTGAGCCATTTCACTTGCTCCCAAATGATATTCTTAAAGTTTTTTTTTTTTTTGAGTAAGCAATTTTCCATCATGTCTTAAGGAAGGCAAAAGTAATAGAATTCTATTCCTCTAATTTAGATATTTTATTTGCTTAATTCAAGAGAAAGCAAAATATATTTTTTTAAAAAAATACTTCCTAGAACTTTCTATGATCTTTTTAAATTTTTATTAAGATTAAATTATCAAATTTAGTAATAAAAATAATTTTGTGCTAAACTTAAGAGATGCACATTTTATCATTCCTTTACACCTAGTGAATAAGTCACAAAAACCTCCAAGTACTTACTCTTTCAGTATGTATTAAGTTAACCTAATTTCTTATCTTTTAACAATTTTATTAATAATAATGTACACCATGCAAACTGCTGAATATAAGAGACACTATCTTTCATTTTAAGGAATAAAACATTCTCTATTTACTCTCATTTTCCCCATGCATTAGTAAAGATATGCAAATTACACAATTAGATGCATTTTGTTGCTCAAATAAAAATGCATATTCCAAAATCTCAGCTCAAGAGTGTCAATTGGTGAAACCAAATTCAGAATGCATTTCATGCTGATTGGTGTTCTTACTTAAACCTCTCTTACTTGAAGGTTTAAAGTATCACACTTCAGCTAAGTATTGTTTTCTTAGAATGCTTTTGATTTCTAACTAAGAGAGCTGAGAATGATGGCTTGCAATTAGAGAGATTCTTCGAATGCTGAGTGCTTATATATCACTGTTCTTCATCAACGTCACTAAGTAGAAATGGATCAAAATAAGAGGAAGTACAAAATGGAATATATTGCTACTTAAAATACAGCTCTGAGAACAAACTAGAAAGTCTTTTTTAAGACTGTATCAGTGTTTTCTCAATAATGTAAAATGAGAAAAGAGAAAGAAGACTAATTTTAATACATCTAGCAAAGAATTGCTTATAATCTACACATAAAAATTTCATTTAATAAAACAATTGTAACCTTACATACTACAATACTGACTTGTAAGGCAAGATACATTCATTGATGCAACAGTCTCATGGCAGTTATAGGGACAATTATCTGCTTTCTGATTGGATATGAGGCCTCCTCACAGGATGGATTTCATGCCTGGTCAAAGTCCTGTGACTGCAGAGATCATAGACCCTAGGGGAGGACCAATTGTTACTGTTTTATTAAATGGCCATGCTATCAAACTGCCTTCCAAATATTAATATTTATGATCCTAGATTTGTGCTACTTCTCTCAAGTCTGATGAAAGGTTTTTTCATTTTCTTTTTTCTTTTTTCTCCTTTTCTATCTTGCAATGGGTACCAGTTTATGTAGAGGCTCTTTATTGGTTGAAGAGTTGAGTCTAAGTAATCATGAGCTCTTAGCTGCAGATGGATAAGCTATATCAAGTCCTCCATACTCAAAGCTCTGAAAACATTGAGGAAGACAGGATAGGCAGAATTTAAGTTATCCAAAGGGGCAGTGAGTGATAAAATGCTGACCTCTTGACTTAACATGGATATTGTTCACATCGATTTACAGCAGCTGTGATTAAATGTGCAAGATAATGCCATCTAAAATTCTAGCACAGATGGGAGAATGCCTGTGAGGACCATACTTGATTATCTGATGAATTATAAGCAGTTAATGGCTGTTAAAGGAGGAAGTTACTTTCCTTTGTGGGAAAGAAAGGCCCATATATTTAGCTATGTCTTAGCTGTGCCCCCTACACACACACACACACACACACACACACACACACACACACACACACACGCTAACAGGCATCTCTAATTGAACTTGGGGCTACCAATAAGAGTAAAAATGAGGATATAAATAAAGTTTAGAGGGACATGAAGTAGTGGATGGATATTATCAAAATACACTGGATACATATGTGGACTTTTCAAAGGATAAAAATATTTTTTAAAAAAGAAACTTTAAAAAGTCACCGAAGCATGAAAAAGAAGAAAAAGTACTCAAGAGTATATTTACTTAATCAAGTTCTGGAGTTGAACACTGCCAACCACAAAATATTGCTGAATAAACTTACATAAGACATAACTTGAACATTGGAATGACATTGGATATTGATGACACTATTATTAAGTATAATCAGTGTAATCTACTGATTCAATATACTCAACATCAGAATCCCAATGATGTATTTTTAAACAGAATATTATCCAAGAAATTATATGTAATCTTAAAGATTTATTAGTACTCAGTCTTGAAAAAGGATATAGTTGAGGAGCTAATACTTTCTGTCATTGAACTTGTCACAAAGTTACAATATTCAAAAGTGTGGTATTTAGGGTTAAAAATAAAAAATGTTGATGAATAAAACTGAATGGAGAATACAGAATTAAACTTTCAGAATTAAACTTTTTTTCTTTTTTTTCTTTTGTTTATTGGATATATTCTTTATTTACATTTCATTTCCCCTTTCCTGGTTTCCCCCCCCCCCCCCATGTCCCATATGTCTTTTTCCCTCCCCCCACCCCGGTTCCCCTATTCACCCCTTCTCACTTTCCTGTTTTGGTATTTTCCTACACTGCTGCATTGGGCCTTTCCAGAACCTGGGTCCACTCTTTCCTTCTTGTCGGACAGCA
>BDUI01004743.1:73370-85606 GCA_002335545.1 Apodemus speciosus
CAATGTACATTGTATCACCCCATACAAAACAACCTAGATAATCAGTCAGAATGCTATCAGAATTGTTATGGAAATTGTCACCAAGAACTTTAAAAAGTGTTTTGAGAAAGCATATCAATTGGACACATTTGTGTCATGGCATCTATTCCTCCATGTTTTTATAAAAAATCAGAACTCTAAAACCATAGTAGGAACAGCACAGTCTACAACTGAATCAAACACAGGGAGATTGCATACTAGTTGATGAAGGGTTCAATCCAAAAAAAGATATGCACATACAAATCATGATGTTATATCCTAGCCATGGAGTTTGACAGCAAATAAAATTAATTTTTAGAATAAAATCAATTTAATGGGAGATGGCTCAGTGGTTAAAACTACTGATTGCTCTTTTAGAAGACTCGGGTCCTATTCCCAGCACCCATATGGCAGTTCACAAGTATAAGTAGCTCCAGTTACAGAGGACTTGATACTTTCATCTGGTCTCTGTGGGCACCAAACACATAAACAGGTACACAGACATGCATTTATATAAACACCTATATATAAAAGAATTTAAAAATATTAAATTTCAAAAAGCTAATAAAGAAAATCAAATAACTCATGTTGAGATTTTTCCCAATTGAAAATTTAAATTATTTAGGAGAACTTATGAATAAGTCTCTTTCCTCTTCATGATTCTTAGTTTACTTAAGATAAAAAGTAAAGAGGGTGGTATACTTCCCAAAACATAAGCTTTGCCACATTACAAAACACAGTCTACTGAACTATTTATAGTACTGCAACACCTATGGAGATTTTCTTTAAGGAACATTTGCTTAGCTCATTTTTCACCATATTCAGAGGGGGAATTGAACATTAGCTATCATTTCCAAAACATAGGAACCTAAAATACAGAGGGTGGCCAATTCTATGATGTGAAATTAAAATAGCTCTTCTAAGTTCAGGAARTGCGGTCAGTGTTTTCCTGTGCCTTTGAAAGTAAAATTTCTTTCTTTCATGGAAACCTTAYAGTTTGTCTCTGAATATCAAAGAATACCTTGCTTTAGGCTAATATGCACAGAAACTGTTTGAGATAAAAAAAAAGAAAATTGAGTTGAGATGGTAGCATATGTCAGTAATGTTTTACATACATTTAAATCCCCCCCCACAGAACCACAGAAAGAAAGAGAGAGAGAGAGAGAGAGAGAGAGAGAGAGAGAGAGAGAGAGAGAGAGAGAGGGAGGGAGGGAGGGAGAGAGAGCTTGAAATGCTTAAAGAGAATCTTTTACAGAAGTCTAAGTAAAAACAAAAGTGAAACTTTCATTTTACCATTTTGTGAACACAAAAAATATATAATTGCTTGGTCGTGGTACATGCCTTTAATCCTAGCACTTGACAGGCAGAGGCAGGCAAATCTCAGTGAGTTTGAGGCCAACCTGGACTCCACAGTGAAGTCCAGGACAGCCAAAGCTATGCAGAGAAATGGTGTCTTGAAAAACAAATTTTGTGTTTGTGTGTGTGTATATGTGTATGTATGTATGTATGTATGTATGTATGTATGTATGTACATATGTATGTATAAGTTTAGTTTTCTAATCTGTCTGCTTTGAAAATTCAAAAAGAAGCAAAGCCTACTTATTTCTTGAGTATTACTTCTTGGTCAAAAGCTCTGGGATGATTGCTATTTCTTAGTAATTACTAAGAATGGTTTGATCACAAAAATATATAAGTTTTGTGCTTCTAACTCTTGACTTTCAAAGACCAGGAGATTCTAAGATGTAAAGGCTGAGAAAAGACTACTGCAACATTCTGACATGTCTAATTCTCTTTCATTAGATGACTAGTCATAGAAAATACAAAAAACATATTTAATTTTCCCAAACAGGACTGTATAAAAGACACAAACTAAATATACACATAAGATTTAAAATAAATTGAACATCAGAAATACTTTCCTCACATTTACTCACGGATATTTAGCCCAAAATTTCTTGGCATGACATTTAACATTTTGATACTGCAAATGAGTCCTATTTGGCTCTTTCATAAACCACCACCATTTTGATCCAATCATGCATGTTTGTAGGTAACTTATATGTTCTTTGTTAGAGTTTTCACATACTAAACACCTCTGTGGTTCCTAGATCACAGCAGAAGTTTGGCTTGCAGTATTTATCTTACTAGTATGGAAAACATTTGCCATTTGGAAACCCTGGACTGACAGCTCACTCACTCATTTATCATTACGGGAACCTCTGAGGGGTCCATTTGGGAAAAGAGGATGCCTAATTTTTTTTTATAATTAANATTTACTCACGGATATTTAGCCCAAAATTTCTTGGCATGACATTTAACATTTTGATACTGCAAATGAGTCCTATTTGGCTCTTTCATAAACCACCACCATTTTGATCCAATCATGCATGTTTGTAGGTAACTTATATGTTCTTTGTTAGAGTTTTCACATACTAAACACCTCTGTGGTTCCTAGATCACAGCAGAAGTTTGGCTTGCAGTATTTATCTTACTAGTATGGAAAACATTTGCCATTTGGAAACCCTGGACTGACAGCTCACTCACTCATTTATCATTACGGGAACCTCTGAGGGGTCCATTTGGGAAAAGAGGATGCCTAATTTTTTTTTATAATTAATGAGGGTCTGTTATAACACAAACTAGTCTGCTTTACTTTGCCAACTGCAGCATAATTAGACATCCTCATTATAATACAGCAACTCATTAATCTAGGAAATAAAATTTTGTGTGTATTTTTTACTAATCTTTAGGTACACCAAAATAAAATAGCTGGTGACTTGAACAGAAATATTATCTAAAAAGTTAAATTTAGTGAACAGAATGCAGGTGGCTTAGCAACTAAAATATTCTAAACACGAATAGTTTTCTAGGGAAAATTATTTGATATTAGATTCAATATTCAAACATCAGTTTGCTTGTGAAGACTTTATTCAAGCCAAAATTAAGTAGTATAATTAATGAGAAGGTAAAGGTGGTAATTTCAACTCAGAAATGAGTGGAATCATGGATTACAATTAAGTTCCTTCCAAGAGAACTAAAACCCRCAATGCCACAAAGGAGCAGATAAATAAATTTGATTACTGTTACATCATCAATAGTCATGAATATTTCTCTAAAAATGAAAATGTACATTTTAATGAATGTACACAAATTATTTATTAAACAAAGATAAAAATGTGTGTTCGAATGAATAATCTCTAAAATGCTCTAGGTCAAATAACATTGGATGTATATAATTAATCTGCAAATTTATATATTAATAAACAACTAAAATGACACCAGCTTTTGGAAAATTAAATAATTAAACTATGCTCAGGTAGTAACTCATTTATAGAAACACTATCTTTTGGAAATAGTAGTCAAACACATGATCTTACCTAACATAGTTGATACAATGTATAAAGGACACTTAAAATGTTTATATTATAAAATTGCAGGAGCTGAGAATCAAAAGTAAGTCTACTTGGAAAAATAGAAAAAAAGGTAAGTTAATTCCAAGTGGGAGATTAAAACCTTATGGTAGTAACAACAAATACAGAAAGATTGTTGAGAAGTCCACAATTCTTAGAAATTTCTCATTGTCAATGCTGATTCCAAGCCCCTGCATCTGATGTTTTCCATAGTGTATTCTTCCAAAGACTTAGGAAAAGAAATATTAATTATAAAAAAAGAAGAGAAGGTATCAGTCAGAGGAATGAAAAGAGAAGAAATATTCCTTGTCTCACTTTGTAAGATCATCAAAACATGAACACAAAATCTAAACAGGAAATTAAAAGGAAGATTGCAACAAAGTCTTAACACTAAGTATGTATAAGAAGGAAACTGACTTTTTGAGCTTACCAAAGATACAATTTTAAAACTGATTTTGAAAGGAGGAGGTAACATATCTGAGGGGGATGGGCTTCTCCCACAAGTCATAGGTTTTGAACAAAAATCCCAGGGTCAAGTCTGGGATATTTTCCTCTTGTATGTTGGTCAGAAAGGTCCCAGGGGGCCTCCAAAGAATTCGGTATGTTGTTATTGTGTTTGGTTAGCCATCAGAACTTGATAGTAAAACCCTACTGTGGAAAACATAGAACTCATTGGTGACAGGCCTGAGAACACTCACACTAAGACTGACCTGAAAACTTCTAGTTTGCTGGCTAGCTTTCATAGTGCCAGAAGTTGCAATACAAGATGCTGGGGAGAAAAAGTACCAACAATCATATCCAGCTCTGAATTTTGTGAACTACAACAATGAACGACATGGCAAGATATGCTCCTTGGTGTAATAAAGACATGAAAGTTATATTGGTAACCACATCTAATTAGTTTTCAAACTGTTCTACAAAAGAGAACACATATTTGGAAAAACTGCCCATAAACTCATGACTGGGGCGTTCATAGGCCCTCAGTGAGGGCCTACTACTATTGTTTTGCTAGATATAAATATGGTAGCATACTGCATTATCAAAGCATATTTATTCTACTTTTATTCCCATAAATTAGTACAGCTACCAGTCTTCATTAGAGAAGGTTCTTTGTATGGCAGACAGTGGGTAATACAGAAACTCACTTGTCAAAATGCAAATAAGTAGCAATAGTGTTTGGTCCTATAATGGTCGGTCCTAAATAGGACAAGACATCTATAATTCTCTCTCTCTCTCTCTCTCTCTCTCTCTCTCTCTCTCTCTCTCTCTCNCACACACACACACACACACACACACACACACACACACACACACATCCCTACCTGTCCCCAAGGGTCATGCAATTCTCACGTAAGCTGGAGCTTATGAGCTTGTGAGCTCTTTACAGCAGGGATTACATGTAGAAGATGGTCCTATCACATTTTACCATGGAAGTAGTAAGAGCTCATGATGTCTCATAGTTCTTGAAGGACTATAGACAACTAATGATGGCTGGAAGAACAAGGGTCACATTGTTCTTGTAGTCATATAGCCACTGTTGGGTGCATAGTATAAAGGTCCTTATGCCCACTGATCTCTAGGAAACAAGAAAGCTAGTGATCTGCATTATCTATTTTACCAGGCCATATCAAGTTCCTACAAGCAGGACCAGAGGTAGCTTGCAATCTCTGACTCTTACAGCTAGAGGCTCCACAGGACCAGAGATACTTAATAATCTAAAGGGCCCTTGCATTTTCTATAAAGCCAGAAGCTCTCCAAGCTCCCTCAACCAGCATCAGAGGTGGCTAATAGCACCAAATAATCTCTATGCTGTCTGTATGACCAAGACCAGGCCAGAATCTTCTTTAGATCCTTAATCCAGTACAAGTAGTTTATCTCCTTTTGGAATAAATGACATTTACCTTAAGTTGAGTTTCCATGTGACTACACTTTCTTGTGAACTGGAGATTTATTAAACCAGGAAAACTTTTTTCTAAATTTTGTTGTGTTTTAAATATGCTGACATTGGTTCTTCTGGCATTAGACTCCCCACAGTCTGGATTCAGTTAACCTGAAATGAGTTTTCATTCTCATCTATTCCCTTCCTGGATACCTGCAGACACCTCCTTATAGCCACTGCTGTGTTACCCTTGTTCCTGTAAATAACCTCCCACCCATGTACACACAGGCAGCACTATTACAGCTCAGCTGGTCTCACCAATACAAAACATATGAAAGTGGGACGGTGACTTATTTAGAAGAAAAGATTTGGTAAGAGGAATAGCAGGGATGAGGCAGGGTCATTGTAGGTGGAAAGAACTAAAATTCATTAGACATGCGTATGATCTTGTCAAAGAATAAAAATTAAAAAAAATTTCAATTAAATTGAAGTAGTAAACCAGTAGTAAGAAAAACAATGTCAAGTTATGTGGCAAAGATACCACAATTAGAGTATATTTGTTTTGTGTATTTGAAATTGGTTCAAAGTGAGGGGAAACTCATTTGCAGCATTATTCATGAAAWGAAAAGGATGTCCATGGGTACAAATAAAACTTGGGATAGAATGTAAAAAAAACACACAAAATGATGAATCACTAAACACTAGATTATAAACAAGACAGAGTTGTTTTGATAATATGTCTATGCATATCAATAGATGAGAGAGAAAATGGAATGTTGGAAAGGAAGAATATCTTGTTATTCCTGGAGATGATAGGAATTTGGAAGTATCCATAGATGAATTAAAGTCAAGAATAACTCATTGCTAATGAAATCAAGTTTTTAACCACCTCTGGTCATGGAGAGGGTTAACTTCTGGAAGAGACAGACAGGAATGAATATACTTCCTTTTGATCTAGTGCAGTCTCGACCAAGTGATATGTTTAGCTTCTGAAGTTATTAGCCTATGTACTTGAGTGCCATAGAATTTTCTGCAAGTATGATAAACTTGGCAAAATATATTTCTACTTTAGGTATTATTCAGTGAGCAACTGATATCATCACATTCCAAAGATAGTATTGATTAATACAAAAATTATCTCAGGAAACACAGTCTACATTGGTACTGCACAGAATTAAATGCTTTTACATTGCTTACCTTTCTAAAAATATATAACATGATGTATCCAGAGTTTTGAACTCCTTAAAATAGCAACTTCCCATTTTATTTACATAGTATACTTCCCTACACTTTTAATTTGCTATGGTTTCAATTTCTCTTGATGATTACTTTTGTTCAAGGTTTTGGGCTCAGGCTGCTGGTTAAACTCTAATTCAAAATGAGTCTGAATTCACAGCAGCTGTGAGCCCAGATGATTACATGCCTGAAARCACCATGCTTGGGGAGATAATATTGACTGCACATTGCATTTTTCTCATATTCATGCAAGATTGACTCAACCTGTCAAATGTTTAAAAATCAAAGACAGACTTATGGCCCAAACATATATTAAATCATGTGCACAAATGATTCATAACAAAAGCCAACCCACTCCAGTGGGCCAGCAGCCATGAACAAATCTCAGTTATGCCTGAAACCTAGGAACCACTCTTCTCATATATTGTTAATGATGAGATTACAAAGCCAGCAAAACACAGGAGATGAATGAGTGACCATAAAATATACGATGTATGCTCCAGTAAGACCCAAAGTAATCAAAAGAAATTAGATCACGGTGGTATTTCTTTTTATTCTATCTAGCTTTTTCTTTTTTCTTTTCAACCTCCCTGAAGAAGTRGATGTTAGAGGAAAAAATATTTGCAGACTGACACAAAAGGCAGGGAAATGTGGCCACATTTGTACAGATGGAAGACAACTTAATCTGGTTCATATGTTTAAAGCACATCCAAAAATAAAAACTCTAGACCAATTTGCAACAAGGGGGGGGGGAAACTATGCACAAAGTGGCAGAAGCATGCTAGCAATATAAAATTTCAATATGTCATTGCAAGTTAAAAAAATCCAATGAGGTAATAATGCTATGTGTTTGACTTTATGATTTGATTCCTTTTGAAATGCACATCTACATTTCAAATATTACATCTGACCTAATTATTTCAAGAAGTGTTGAAGTTGCTTTACAATTTCAATTAAATCCCTAGGATGTTATGCTTCCTRTTACTGACTAGTTCCTTGTTTGAATGTGCTATCAGATTACACCGTAGCAGAGGTACCAGAAACTGTGCACACATGGCATATGTAATTTTTTTCATGGGAGTGGAACCCTTGGGGGCACCAGCACTTASTTGTGAAAATAGTCACTATTCTTATATTTTCTTTCATAAGTGGAAATGTATAACAAATTCCTTCTTCATGTATAGCTATGAGTTTAAAGATCAAATGAGGAGCTAGGGACATGGGGCAGTTATGAAAAGTGTTTTTCATGCAAGTTTGAGGACCTGAGTTCAATCTCCAGCCCTCACCTTAAAAGGGAGGCACACATCTATAAGCCCAGCACTGGAGAGGTAGAGGTGCACATCTGTAATACCAACACTGCAAGGTAGAGGTACACATCTATAATCCCAGCACTGCAAATGTTGAAGTGCATATCTGTAATTCCAGCATTGAAGATGTAGAGGTGCACATCTATAAGCCCAGCTCTGGAGGTAGAGACAGGTTTTTAGGTATTCTGGCCAAGTATTTTAGCTGAATTGGTGAACTCCAGGTTCAGTGAAAGATTCTATCTCTAAAAAAAAATAGTGAAATGCTATTGAAGAATATATTCTCTGTAGTCTCTATAGACTTCAGTCCTCCACACATGTGCATGTATACACATACAAATAATAATAAATGAATCACAAAATAGTCATAGTCACATGGTTATGATATAATGTCCAAAGACAACAAACAAGGTGTTTAAGTTTGACAATGTGACTTTTAAAAATATTAAACTGCTATTTCATATAGCATGAGGACATCTCTCCCACCTCAACAAAGAGTAAAGGCATTATAACATAAAATTTAACCAACTTCATTTTCATCTTTTATTTCATCTCTGCTGAATAAAACTTTCAAAAAGTGTGAGCTATGTTTAATTCCAAATCTATTCACAAAATCTGCCATGGCATTTATTTTGAAGGAGACACTTGGTAACTTTCTACTGAATGCACACAAGTCTGCAATGTAATGCTRCCTTTAAAAGGTAGGATCAGTGAAATCAAGCTCCYTGCAAGCTCCGTGATGCTCTTAAGGAACCCAGAAYACTCTGGATGTCATCATTGCTTTGTCCATGACTAATCTGTCTTTCTTTAACATTGTCTACTCACAAACACATTTTKCCCAAGAAACATTTTATGCACCTAAGGTGTACAGGAATACAAAGTATGTGTAAAATATTATTCTAATACTGAATTATAGAGAAATTTATTTGAAAATGATTCTTTGTTATACATAGAATTGTACAACTCAGTAAAGATTAAAGCAAATNTTCAGTTTGAACTATCTTCAATATATTTCTTTTCAAGTCTTGAATTATCTTTCATACTTTATTCAGTTATATGTTTGTGTTTCTTTGTACATCACTCAAGTATTTCTTGGTATTTTAAGTTCATTGAGCTGTTTGTGCCTGCCCTTTTAAAACTTCTTACATACTCAGATGAAGTTTGTAGTTTTTCATTCTGTTTTTACCTGTGTGCATGCATGGTGCCCARGGAGGTCAGAAGAGTTTCTTATATAATATGGGATTAAAGCTACTGATGGGTGTAGGTTATCATCTATGTGCTGGGAATTAAACCTGTGTCCTATAGAAGAGTGGCCAGCCATTGTTCTTAACTTCCAAGGCATATTTCCAGCTMCATGGTTGTCTTTTGCCTTTGTATTTATTTACGCGATGTTCAGTGGGGAAAATTTCTATTGGAATAGTAAATTTTTGGAGAGGGTATACTCTCTTATGCCTCCATAAGGTTTGTGTTCTTGCAATAAGTCATGGGCTTTGGTCTTCTTTCCTTGGTTATGTGTCTGATGTGAGATTCTAGGTTGATTCTCTTGACTGGATATTTATTTTTGTTGTTGCTTATGCCTGGCTGATTTTAGATCAAGTATGAATAGCTGGTAGGTCAGTCTTTCATTTAAGTAATTAGAGTTGATTTTGGAATGGATGAAGTGAAAAAGTGAAGTGAAATAAAAGGATTGATGTATGTGGGCYGTGTGCAAAYTGTGCTATCTCRTTATGCCTGGGAGTGTGAGGATGGTGTGAGTGTTCCAGGATCTTGAGAATTTATCAAGGTAAGCCACTCTAAAWGCTRTATGACTGAGGCTAGGGCTAARGGCTGAGGATGGTGCAAAAGGGCAAGGTCCCAGATATGCAGCACACTGTTTTGATTTACTAGTGTGTGAACCTGTTTAGRCCTGAGGGTCCGATACAATATAGGCAATCTAGGATCTGAGGGTCTCATAAGACTGAATCAGCATGAGCCTGCAMACRTGAGTCCRGTTCTGCAGAGCAGAGGATCAAGTCCAGAGGCCTCTGGCAAAAGCCTTCCGGTCTCCACCTCTGGATCTGGGACACCCTCMRCCATAGCTYRCCATCTCCAAGCAGTGCAGGAAGTCAGCTATACACCCAGGAGCCAGCTAGGAAAAGGCAGCCTGCACATGTGAGTCTGGCCCTGCAGAGTGGAGGATCCAGTCTGGATGCCTCTGGCAAGAGCCTCCAGGACTCCTGCTTCTAGATCAGGGACACCGTCAGCCACAGCTCGCCATCTCCAAGCAGTGCARGAAGCCAGCTATATACCCAGCAGCCTGTGAGGAGGAGAAAGCCAGCACAGCCTGCATCCAGAGCTGATCAGGACCATAGATATCCTCTGTTTGGAGCCATCTCTCCTGACTTTGAGAAGGAGCACTCTGCCATATTGCCTCCAGGAAGACAGAGAGATCTGACAAAGCCAGGCTCACAGGGGCTTCAAACACCAACCAGTGACAACAAGACCAAATAACTCCAGAGATAACCAGATTGCAAAAGGCAAAAGTAGGAAAGTTACTAACAGAAATCWAGGCAATATGGCAGCATCTGAACCCAATCCTCTAACCACAGCAAGTCCTAGATACCTCAACACACCAGAAAATCAAGATTTGGATTTAAAAGCACTGGTCAGGATGCTGTTAGAGGAACACAAAAAGGACACAAATAAATCTCTTAAAGAAATACAGGGGAACATCAATAGGTTAGAAGCCCTCACAATGGAAACACAAAAATCACTTAAAGAAATTCAGGAGAATATGGGTCAAAAGATAAAAGCAAATAAAGAAGAAACACAAAAATCACTTAAAGAAATACAGGAGAAATTGAGTCAACAGGCAGAAATCATGAANTATTTGAAAATGATTCTTTGTTATACATAGAATTGTACAACTCAGTAAAGATTAAAGCAAATTAGCATTCTACTGAGATAAATGTATTTGTTTATTTATTACATCACTTTCCCCATCCTWTCCTCCCTCAAAACACTCCCATATAATCTCCCGTGCTCTCCCATGTGTTTGTTTTTTCATTAAAAAATTGAGTATTGGCTGACTATTTGATACTATAATAGGGCATCTTCAATGATTGTCCAAGCACAACAATATTTTGATTTTCTAAATATCAGTGTTGAGAATTCTGTTTCATGTAAATACATGTTAAAAATGACAAAAGTTGGGGCAAATGAGATGATTCAGCCAGTAAATGCACKTAGGGCCAAGTCAACATTGAAGCCAGAGGAGCCATATGGTGGAATGAAAGAATTGACRACCACAAGCTCTACTCTGACTTCCATACACATGCATACTGTGGTGCCATAAAGCCAAACACTAATTCATCATACACAATAAACAAGCAAACAAATACATATTTAAAAAGTTGGTCGAAGAAATATTCCTGGAGTCATTACAAAACTCATTGGAAATTCTCTTYTAATCCCAAGTCAAATTTCACTTGATAAGTTTTTTTTAATTTAATTCATTTGGGTTCTTTTGTTTTAGTTGTTTATGATTGTTTTCATTTTTGAGACAGGGTCTCATATAGTGCAGGCTGGCCTCAAATACTCCACTAGCTTTAAATTCTGGTTCTTCTTGCATCTACTTCCCAAGTGGTGGGATTACAGGCATTGTGGAATTTTCTTCAATTATCCTCTGGAAGATTTTTTTTCCATTTTTAATAGGGTTATTTTGTTCTCTGGAGTCTAACTTTTTGAGGTCTTTGTATATTTTGGTTATTAGCCCTCTATCAGATGTATCATAGGAAAAGATCTTTTCCCAATCTGTTGGTTGTCATTTTGTCCTATTGACAGTGTCCTTTGCCTTACAGGAGTTTGCAATTTTATGAATTCCCATTTATCAATTCTTGGTCTTAGAGCAAAAGCTATTGGTGTTCTGTTCAGGAAAATATCCCCTGTGCCCAAGTGATCAAGACTCTTCTCCACCTTCTTTTCTATTAGTTTCCACGTATCTGATTTTATGTGGACATCCTTGATCCACTTGGATTTGAACTTTGTACATGAGAGAAGAATGGATTGATTTGTGTTCTTCTACATCCTAATTGCCAGTTGAACCAGCACCATTTGTTGAAAATGCTGTCTTTTTTTTTTCCACTGGATGATTTTAGCTCCTTTGTCAAAGTTCAAGTGACCATAGGTGTGTGAGTTCATTACTGGGTCTTCAGTTCTATTCCATTGACATACCTGCCTGTCACTGTTCCAATACCATGCAGTTTTTTTTTATCACAATTGCTTTTATAGTACAGYGTGAGGTAACAGGATGGTGATTCCACCAGAAGTTCTTTTATTGTTGAGAATAGTTTTTGCTATCCTGCATTTTTTGTTATTCCAGATGAATTTGGAAATTGCTCTTTTAACTAT
>BDUI01004744.1:76592-87777 GCA_002335545.1 Apodemus speciosus
TAACATTCAATAGGCACTCCTAAAAGCTCTGGAGGTCTACGGAAGAGGATAGAACCAAAGATTTCATTTTAAGTTAGCCTAGAAATGAATGCTGTATCCTAATCCCAAATAAGAGTTTATTGTCCAAATCCAGGTATTCATGGTAGGAAAAAAATTAGCTTTGGGAGGTGGCTTAGTTCATGAACACATGTCAAGCCAGCATGAGTACCCTAGTTTATTCTCCAATGTACCATTTACCTATGTGAAAACAAACAAACAAATGGTAGTGTTCACACATAACCCCAGTGCTGGAAAATTGGAGACAGGTGGATCCGTGGTACTCCTTAGCTAAACATCMCAACCTAATTGATAAGCACTCAAGATCARTGACTGACATCACCTCAAAATACATCATGACAGATCCTGAGGGAGGAAGAATGACATCTCATGCTGACCTTTGGCCAACACTGGTATTTGCACATATGCACGCATACACCTMTGTGCATACAAGAACACCTGTGTAGAGAATGAAAAACTAGTCTGATGATGTTAATGAGACTCTGGGAAGTGCTAAAGCTCACATRAGTCATTAGTATGTTCTYRTAATAAAATCTTAGCAGCTATGTAAGAAGAGGAATAAGACCAGATTCACAGATGGACACATCTCCCAGTGTCCTACCACATGATGTTCTGAGATAATTAAGACTACTTCAGGACTGCTAGCAAGGAGCCATAGCCAGATGTGGCTCTAGACTTTCACCCATTGAAATATAAGCTCAAATCAATAATTTTTTTTAAAAAAATAAAGTACATTTCCTTAGGGTTATAGGAATTTGAATCTGATAATGTAAACAGAGGGAGAGACAGAAGTTAATATGCTRATCATAAAAGAGAGTTGGGTGAGCCATGGAAGTAGTCACTAAAGGAAGTGMTATTGATATCCAAGCCACCTCAGAGGCTCTAGAAGAAAGGACTGGGAAAATAGTCCATTTATAGGAAAGTCTAATGTGTCAATTGTGGTAGGAGTTGATATTAGCTGAAGGAAGATAATTCTCAAGATGGGCAGTAACTAAAGTTCCCATTGCCACCTAAAATAAATGAATGAAGGAACAAAGAAGTGTTCCAACTTCTTTTACCAACAAGAGTGTCACAAGCAGAGAACTAGGCCAGGCTCTATGGCTGACAGAGTTACTCTGCCAGTATTGAGCTCCCTTGTCATATTGGGTATGATACAACAAATTCCCAACCAGTGCTGCTCTAATGTTTGTCAGTGAGAAGGGTCAGTGAATAGTGGTAAAGTTCTGACATCRAATGGCAATCAGATGTTTGGGTCTCTGGTTCCTTGGCTCAGAGCTGTCAACTTGAGAATGTTTGATGGGAACATTTAGGTTTCCAGCAGCAATCCCAGTTGAAATGTTCACATCTAAAAGAAGTTTGTCTTTCCAACTTTCTGAACCGTTCCCCTGGACTAGAAGGGTAAAATGCATTATCTCTTGCTATTTCATTTTTATTAAAACTGTTTGAACTTGGAAATGAGGCCTGATGGTCCCATTTCCAGAAGGCTGAAGGTCACTGGGTGTTTCTGTTCAAAAAGAGAAAACACAGTCTAACCCCTGTGGCACCATAATCGAAAGAAATAGTGTGGTGATTACAGCCCCGCGCTGAGCTGGCGGCAGCTACAAATACTGGGACCGAGTTTGATAGGGTCTTGTAATACCTTGTAACACAGTCTCATTCCTCACAGTTCCAAGGTCAATGTCTCTTTCTCAAATAACATTTTGGACCTGTAATTGTTCATCTCCATGCCAGCAATTACGGGGATTGATCAGCCCGTAATTAATGCCAGACTATTACACTTTTTAATTTGTAGATTATGCAGCTGCGAGCGTTCTCACATTTTTAATTTGTATATTATACAGCCACAAATGTTTACAATGCCCTTTTTAATCTCCTTACACTACCCCTGCCATTATTCACTATAGATTAATGATCCCCTGGATGCAGGGGTTTATTTCATTTACCACACTTACCAGGAGAGCAGTTAACATTAGTGTGCTCTGTTACTTAATGTCTTCCTCCAGCTGCTGCCGAGCACAGTTTACCCTTTAAAATAGTGCCAGTCAGTTATTTTATCCCTACTTTTTTAGGTCTCTTGTCACCAACAATATTACTCTGTGGTAATATTACACTTTATTTCCAAATTTACTTCAACTGATTCTATCAGAGATACTTAAATTATTCATTTTAATATCACAGATGACCCCCCCTTTTACCTAGACTGTTTTAGATCCCATCTGGGTGTGAGGGTGCAAAACTAAATTTCCTTTTTTCCCATGTCTGGTTTTACTCTGTAACATCCAGGTAGATTAATTATTAATGACATTTGAAGTGGTGGTAAATTCCTTTTTAATCAGCTAAGAGTAGAAAGATTTGCAAGGTTGACTGGTAAGCTCTAAGGTGGTGTAGATGCTGCTGGTCAGAGTCATTGTGGAACAAATATGTTTCCAAAAAGTTTCAAGAGAAGAATTCAACTGTGTGGGCATGGGTGAACGTCTCTCTCTCTCTCTCTCTCTCTCTCTCTCTCTCTCTCTCTCTCTCTCTGTCTGTCTGTCTCACTCTCTCTTTCTGTGTGTGTATAAGTGTGTGTATGTATGTGGTATGTGTGTGTTTATGAGTGTGTGTGTGAGTGTGTGTGTATGTGTATGTGTGTGTGTGTGTGTGTGTGTGTGTGTGTGTGTGTGTGCAAGCATGTGTGCATAAGCCAAGTGTGTTGTCATTAACCAGGCACTACTGCTAGCCAGGATTTATCAAGGAGGCTGGCCAACAAGCCCCAAGAGGAACTATGTGATCCCTCTAGAGGCATGGGATTAAGAGTTTATGCCACTGCACAAGATCTTTTTTTCCTGAATTTTGAGAATTGAACTTAGGTCCCCTAACTTGTATTGAAGGAATTGTACTAACTGAGCTTCCAGTCTAATTCTGTATTTTTCCTTGGTAAGGTGCTGTGACAACTTCCATGTATCCTAACTCTATAATTCTAAGTCATGGGCTCCCACACCATCTACATCTCAGAATTCTGCGCAACAGATCTGTGTGAAAGGCTGCAACTCGCCAGGATGAATATGAGTAAAAGAGATAACATTTGTCATCAAAGCATTTATTTTCCTCTGTGTGTATGAGAGAAAATAAAGATATAATTATTTCATTATAAATTAAATATGAAAAATATAAATTAATAACAATATATACACAATATATAATAACAACATACACACAATATATGTACAACTAAATTTAAAATATGAATGATTCCAATGAGAAGACCCAGTAAGAAGGATGTTTGAAGCATTTGACAGCTTTCAAAGAGATTAAAGCGTTTGTGAGATTGGTGACAGTGACTTCAGGAGGAGGACCCGAAGTTGGCCTCCTGAAGAAGGAGGCAACAAGGAAGGCTGAGAGCAGAGAGGTGCTGCCCRTACAGAAACTACAAAGGGAAGACAGTCATATGGCAAAGACAAACATCTCACAGTAGGTTTACAGGAAAATAGGAGGAGAACATGGCCCCAAGATGGTTCTAGGTAGGGACTAGCAAGACCCAAAGGTAGAAGAACCCTAATACATAAAGTGATATTCCTAGTAGATCTAAGGATCCACTTTGGCAGAGAGAGTTATGTTAGAGGGTGTTTTTTGGTTTTTGGTTTTGTTTTGATGGTGGCAGGTTTTATTAACAAGAGCACTAAAACCAAAATAATATTTTAAGAGGAGTATAATACAGACATCAATTCTGGATCATTTTGGAGCCAGGTGAACTAAGTCAGGAGAGGTACTAGACAGTCTTCCTTGCTTGTCATTCTTCCAGTCAATCACTGTACCCCTCACTGTCCACATCTGTGTTCCTGCTGTGCATATCTTGTCTTCATCTTAAACAGTTTCTTCTCATCTTCATCCACCTACCAGATTGTTGAAATCACAGTAGACATCCAGTAAATAAGATTTAGTACACAGGTAATGATCTTCAATACTATCTATATTAATAGAATGTTTTGATATTCTCAAATATTAATAAAATAAATAGTCTAAAAATGATAAAATGGCTGGTAGGAATTTGAGATAAACATTTAATGTGGGTAAATTGGAGTAAAGTTCATACAGTGGATATTGGGAATTAATGCATTGCAAATGAYGTTCAAAATTTCTTTTACCTACATTTAGTTGTAAATCCACCCTGGGTAACAATATATCTCACTTAAGCCACAAAACAATAACACATTGTTCCCTATTAACCTATACTTTCTTTTAAAGGGGTTGGTTGGTATTCATTTTTTTCAATTGAATATGATGTAGGAATTACTGAAAACCAACACAAGAGGGTGTAAAGTTTAAGAAAACCATGAGCAACATATCTGTTCTGTGAAGTAGGTATCACAGGTGGCATCTCACAACCCACCAAAGACTCAAAGCTACAAGACAAAATAAACAGGAAATTAGAGCAAATATAGATGATAGTGTTGTTAAGAAAAGTATATGTAAACTCAAAAGGGAAAGGTATTTCAGATGGAGTTTAGGACACAAAATGATTGACAAACTTAAGATCTGACTCTTAGCAGATTCACTTCCTGTCCTTAAATCCTTGACTTTGGCATACAGGTAAGCTGAGCTTGGGCTTTTGAAGCCCACTGTACCTGAATCTTACTTGAGGAAAGCCTTGTAGATACAAATATCTGTCTCAAATGTCCTTGCCCCTGGCCTTGTGGAAACATGATATAAGGTTGACCTGGGTATTGGAAAGTCCAGAAAAGAGGTAGCTTTGGGCATGGTGGCTGAAGGACCTCATGGGTAAGAAATGTCAGACTCTTTAGTAATTATACATCCAGAAGACTGGCATAGATTGGTAGTAGATGTATTCTTTGCTTATATGTAACATCAATGAAGCAAGTCCTTGTTGGACCAATATTCCATTGTAAATGGGATTTCCCAAACTCATCTAAGAACATCTGAAGTTGTGGGTAAGTGCTATTTATATATTCGTGTACCTGTGGCAAAATAAAAAAGAATAATTGTAAGCAAATGAGTTTGGCTTTTTTGATATAAATCTAATTGATTTATGAGATTATCTTTCATTGTACGATGATTTTCTTCCTCTATATCTTCAGTGTTAGAAAAATCATCTTATTAAAATTACTAGTGTCAATAACTTTAGAAGTACTTTCCAATTAAACAGTACTCTGAAGTTCTGTTTTAAAATATCACACATTAAAAACTGTACTTCTAGAGACAAAGCAAACGCAGTCTTTCTTTTCAAATTCTTTTTCTATATTGAGACATAATAATGAATAAATKGAGTGGATATTTTTTCCTTATTATCTAACTTTTTCTCCTAAGCTAAATAAATAATGGAACAATAGAAAACAAATATCTAGAAACGGAAGAGACCATGCTAGACGAGATTAGCCTAAAGAGAAAAATGAAAGAGAAACTTTTCATATAGAGCTCAGGAATCCCAGGCTTGCTCAGGCATCCTCCTTTCCTTGGAGAAAAAATGGGCAGCAAGAAAGAGAACTGAGATCATGCTAACTGGTGGACAAAGTTGCAGTTGTCAGGATTCTAAAATTATTAGGAGTAGACAGGAATAATGGTGACTAAGGAGTACCCATGAGTCGTGGGAAACCCGTCAGTCTGCAGGGAGGAGTCCACAGCAAAAAGATAATGGCACAGGCCAGACACTTCTGCTCTGAGCCCTGCCTCAAAAGGAATCTCAACTACATGAAGGAAGTCACATCCACTGTATGACTAACAATGCAGCAAAGGTCCAATAGGATAAAGAAGAGGTTGCCATGGCCACGGCAGTGTCCATGAGCATAAATTGTGCTCCCTGATAGAATTCAAAACCTCATGTCCTCTTGCTAAAAGCCATACTTTCTCCAGTCCCTCATTTAAATCAAGTACATTTGAGACTATGACTGCCTCGTTATTGCCTATATTATTCACTATTGTGAAGAGATACTGCATCCAGGGAAAGTTATAAAAGAAAGCATTTCGCTGGGGGTTTGCTTACAGTTTAAGAGTGCAAGTTCATATGCTCATCATGACTGGGAGCATGGCAGCATTCAGGAAGAACTGATGCTGCCACTGGAGCAGTAGCTAAGAGCTCATACTTGATCAGAAGCAAGATATAGAAAGGGAGCAGGAGAGAGTGGGGGGTAGGGGAACGAGAGGGGGAAGGGGAGGGGGAGAGGAAGGAGAAAGGGAGGGAAGGGGAGGGGGAGGTAGGAGAGGGAGACTTAGAAGGGGAAGAGAGAGGGAGAGGGAGAGGAAGARGAAGAGGGAAGGAGATCTCTAACAGGGAATGGCGTGAGTTTTTGAAAACTCCAAGTCTTCTCTCAGTGACATACCTCTTCCAACAAGGCCATGCCTCTTCCCACAGGGAATCAAACATTCAAATATATTACCTTAAGGATTCATTCTGATTGAAACCACTACAGTGACTCCAWACTTTATGGTTCCTCTTTATGGCTTTAAGAATAGAARCCCCAGTAAAGGCTACATTTTAAGATTTCCTTCAGTCTTTAATGAGAGATGTTGAACTGCCACTTTGTACATAAAATCCATCCACAGAGAAAGATATTTACCTACTCCAGTTTTGGCTTCTCTTTGAATGAGAAGGTTTTGATCATGACTCATATCAAGAGCTCAAGGTTTGGAGCATCCCTGAGTCCCTCATATTGGTTCTTTATAACCATTTTCCATTATGTCTGTCTATTCCAACTGAGATCAGGGAATGCATAAAATATATCCTGCTAGAGCAGGGAGGGATTACCACTCTATATTATCACTCACAGCTCATTAACCTCGAAACCCTGCTAACTAAGAAAATCCCCTCTAATGAGGTTTCCCTTGACTGCACTAAAGAACAAAAGATCTGAAAGTTTTCCCTATTACCAATGTTCATCAAATTATTGCACTGTAATTAAATAGTAACTTTAAGGCCAAAGAAGTAAAGAAGAAAAAAATACTTTAAATTTGGTTTAAACTCTAAAAAGAGCTAGTGGAGAACTTTAGCTTCATTTTGTTTCAATGAGGTCCCTGAGTCCCGCTCAGTTTGAGAAGATGACTATCTTTCADTCCACTGCTTTGTAGCTGGGACCACTCAGACAAAGAGGTACAGTCAGGTGATATAAAACAAATAAATGTGTAATCTTTACTCTTCCTAAAAATCAATCTTTCACTTCAACGATACAGTCATCTTCTCATACTGTAACACACTTTGTCATGGTGTTGATCCCTTTTCTGTGGCCAAGAATGGTYAAGTTAATAAAATCTCAGATAGTAGCTTGACATGTCTTGGTCTATTTCTACTCAGAATTCTGCAGTCAGGGTTCATTGTAGGATGCTCCCACAGAAATGTTAAGGAGATGAGATGCTTATAAAACAAACAGAAGGCGCAATARCCCCTAGAGAAATTTATAATCGGGTGAAGGAGTTACAATTAAGTATGCTTACCTCTGAGCTTTGAGTTCTTAAATGCCCAAAATGCAAATAATAATTACCTCTTTTAGCTTTCTCGGAAGCCTGATTTATATGTGCAGCATGTCCTCAGAGGAGCAGAGTAAAGAGGTAGGGACTTGTAGATTTCAAAGCAAAGGCGGAAGAGGGAATACAATTGCTGCTTCCCTATGATGAGGGTATTCACTGGGGGCAGGGCAACCTTGACCACAGAATCCTAGAAGACTAATTAACAAGCCTAGTATTTCTAGAAACTTAAATAATTTACGTTGAGAACATTAAAGATAAGTCTAATTCCACAAAGGAAAATTAAATGCATGACACTCACTAAGCTAAATACCATTACAATCTGAAAAGTATAGAAAYTCAGAAATTGGAGCACACTTCCATGATAAGCTTCTATCTGTCCTAACCTATTTAGGCATATCTTTTCTCTTCAGAAACTTTAGGTCAGAGGGAAAAAAAAAAACAGTGCATAGACCATTCCATGGTACATCCAAAAGTTGTAAGTCCCATTGGATTTATTTATGGTAGTGTCTGTCAACTTTTCCTYGAAMCTGCAAACCTGTCTGCTGATAGAGAATGCTAAGATGTCTTCATTGTGTACCCAGCATAGGAAGAGGGAMGGATTGAAAAGGGACATGGAAGTTGTATATCATATATCACTGGCTTTCTTCTCCAAGTTKCACACCATTCAGAAACTGCAATGCCTAGAAAATTTACCTGAAAGACCTGGACTCACATTCAAGACCACTGTATATTATCAGACATAGTATTTTTATGGTAGATGCAATGTTTTCTGCACTCATTCAGCAAAGAATGAATTTTTTGTATGAAAATAAGTATTTCCATCTTATTACAATGTAAACTTGCTCTTGAGTCCAATAAATGCTTATGAATACAAAAATATTTAAAAATTATTTTTAGGATTCACCATTAATCAGTATTTTATGTGTAAATCTGCTTTTATCATTTATATCAGACAAATGAAAAAGAGGCTGAAGTGGATAAAGCTTGATAAATCTTAGAATATAAAGGACAGAAAAGAAAATGGAAGAACTATGAGTAAAGATAATTCCCATGATTAAAATATATTGCCTGTTAATATATGAGTTCAGGGCATTTTGAACTAGGCAATATAGCATATATATGAAACATACATACCAACAGTATTGTGATCTTATCAA
This sequence comes from Apodemus speciosus, assembly GCA_002335545.1. Classification (NCBI taxonomy): domain Eukaryota; kingdom Metazoa; phylum Chordata; class Mammalia; order Rodentia; family Muridae; genus Apodemus; species Apodemus speciosus. The sequence goes on from BDUI01004744.1 coordinate 85,262, forward strand.
TATAGTGAAATTTCAGTATTGGTAGGTTTAACATTTTATTTTCCTTTTTTATTCATATTTTCTTTATTTACATTTCAAATGTTATCCTTTTTATCTGTTTCCCCTCTGAAAACCCCCTATCCTGTCCCTACTCTTACTGCTCACAAACTCACCCACTCTCACTTCCCTGACTTGGTATTCCCCTACACTGGGGCATTGAGTCTTCACCGAACCAAGGGCCTCTCCTCTCATTGTAGCAGGCCATCCTCTGTTATATATGTAGCTAGAGCCATGGATTGCTCCATGTGTACTCTTTGGTTAGTGGTTTTGTGTCTAGGTTCTGGGGGGTACTGGTTGATTTATATTGTGCCTCCTACAGGGCTGCAAATCCCTTTAGCTCCTTGGATCCTTTCTCTAGCTCCTTCATTGGGGACCCTGTGACATTTTCATTTGCATGTTTTGATCATAGGTAAAATTTAAAATACTTACACACACTTCAAAAAATCTTATTTTTCTCCAATCAAGTCTCATTTTGAATAAATTAACCACACTTCAGGGTAGACCATGAAGAGTTGACCAGTACAAATTGAACAATTGAACTCAATTTTTTTTAAATTATTTGTCTTATATTGCTTTGCTTGATCATTTTTGTCTTATTGCTTTTTTATTTTTTGCATGTATACTTTAGAAGCTGTGTGTGTGTGTGTGTGTGTGTGTGTGTGTGTGTGTGTGTGTGTTTCCTTTTGTTGTTGCTGTTTGATCTTTTAAAGAGAAGGAAAGATTGTATGAACACAGGCACAGAATTGGGTCAATAGAAGATGGGGAGGATCTGAGAAGAGTTGAAGAAAGGAGAAATTGCAATAAAGTAGAACTGAAAACAGATGCTAAGTATCACTGCTTCACCTTGTCCAAAGGTCTTGACACAATTTAACTGCAGAAGTACTTCACAAGCCTATCATATCACAAAATATCCAATACATTAGCTTATGAAAAAATATGTCTTGTTAATATTTTGAGTTATTTGAAACAAAACCAAGTTTTTATCAAGTATGTCAAGGTTAATATGTAACATGACCTTAGGATAAACCCTTGTTCATTCGAATCTATCATCCCTCTCCATCCTCAATAGTATAAATTGGTGACTTTTGTGTCCTTGGGTTGATAGGTAATTTTTTTTCAAGTGAATTTTTCTCTTCTGTAACTCTTATCTATAATTTATCTGGATTACCTCTAAAGATCTGCTCTCAAACAAGCCTTTGTCCCTTTGACTTTCTCTCTCAATTTCTAATTATTATAAAAATCTAAAGTCAAGATTGTATTTATTGAGCTTCTTCTGTGTACCTGGAAAGTAAATGAAAAAAAAAAAGGACAGGGGGCGGGGGGAGATGAAGGTTCTGTGTTTTACCACGGCTTTTCTAATTCTGAAACTGTTCATGTATGTTACTGGGTCATTGTTTCAAATAAGACATGTAAGAAGATAATATCCACAACTACAAGCCACCAAAGGGGCAGGTGCCAAGGCACCCTAAAGGAATTAGCTGTTATTACCAAAAKGCAATTGCCCAGTAAGAGAAGAGTGAAGACAGAGATAATCTTTTTTAAACCACAACCCCATCCTTTCTTAGCAAAACTACATCAATAGATGKAGAGGCATTGGAATGTATAGTCTAGAATGCATTCATGGAATGTTTTAYAAGGCTTGATCATCAGACCTTTCCTCTCCTTGTTGGAAATACTCCAGTATATTTTGTGTTCTGACATAATCCACCCTTATTGTCCATCATGGTGATAATTTCTAGGAATATGTCTGTGCAACTTGTCCAACACAAATGTGTGGTGCAATGCCACCTGGATATAACAAGCACCTTTGGTAGCCATTTGTTATGTAGGCATTCCATGCCTACAGGAACAATCTTACAATATTTCAATGTCCATATATTCCTGGTATTGAAAAATAAGTGAAGAGAATTTCACTGATGGATATTGAGAATCCAGGATTATCCAGAGAAGGAAATGAGTGAACCTATGCACAAAGACTTTCAATTTTTGACAGGAAAGTGTTCTATTGATATAACAGCCAGGATGGTCTAGCAAATAAAAGAATTTATTTTTCCTAAAAGAGCATCTTGTAACCAGAATATAAATGATTATGATTCAGCATAACAAAGCTACAAATGGTATTATTTATCCCCAACAAAGGTGCTTCTGGAACATTCACTGCAAAAAGATTGACAATTTTCCTATTCCCCAAATTAAAGGCCTCTCTGCACCTTTTCTCTCGGTCAATGTGAAGCCAGAGATTTCACAGCTGTCTTCTACGTGCTGAAGTTCATTCTTCATCTTTTCCTCATATTGGTAAATCTATTAGTCCTTAAGCTTCATCTATCCAGAGGTGGCCTACTGGAGAATGGCTTGATTGTATGGGTGAGAGCAGCCTGAGTTCACATTCAATAAAGAACCATGATGGTCCCAAACTGTCAGTATAAATTAACCTAAGAAAATATTCGATTCTGACTGGACCTCTAGACTAGCTATTA
>BDUI01004745.1:11569-30464 GCA_002335545.1 Apodemus speciosus
AGGGGCATATACGTGGAGGCAGGGGGTGGTAGGAGGGGTTGGGGGTCTTTGGGGAGGGGGGAATCAGGAAAGGTTTTATCATTGGAAATGTAAATGAAGACGATATTCAATTACAAAAAAAAGACAAATGTGGTATGTATTTACTTATAAGTGGATATTAGCCAATAGAAAAAAATAATCAAGGTATAATCCACAACCCCAAACTGGTTATGTTAAAAGAATGGAAGAGCACTAGAGAACATATAAGGATCTCCCTGGTAGAGGAAATGGAATAGACTTTGCAGGTGGACTTGGGGTCACTGGAGCTAGAAGGGGGAAAGAATATCAGGGGAAGGAAAGAGGGATAGAGTGCTGAGAGAGATGACTGGAATCTAAAGGCATTTGGGCAGATGGAAACCTAGGACCATAGATAATTCCTAGAATCCTTGAATTTTACTCTATTGTGGATGCCTACTAATGGAGGATATGGATTCTAAAATGTCCATCGTTTCTAGCCAGACTAGTCTTCCAGTAGTAGGCCTAGTTGCATTATGTCAAGTTGTTTGCTGAAGTGGTCTGGTAGAGATCCCTAAAGTGTCAGGGCTGATGCGAGGACAGAAAGTCACTCTCTGAAAACTGACAGTGATATCCTATGGCTAAGGACAATATCCACAGAGCTCACTGAATGTAGAGAGATTGAGCTGGTTCCTGCATGGAGCCTTTATTCCAACTTTCCAGCCTCTTTGGTATAGGAAGGTACTCTACTGTCTACCGAAAGAGTATCCTGGATAGAAACACATCCATGAAATCCTCAGTTTACAATTGGTCCTGCCTGCAAGAGATGCTAAGGCAAAGGTGGCACAGACCTTGTGGTGGTGGTTAACCAATGTCTGCTTTACCTTGAGACTTGTGCCATAAAGTGCCTAGATGGCCAAAACCGGAGATAGAATACCTCAGAAGGACCTAGGGTAAAACCAAATGTGATGGGCATAATGAATGAATGAATGAATGAATGAATAAATAAATAAATAATCGATGAATGATGTCTAATGATATTCTCCTGTACTCACAGAGTGATACCTTGACCATTTGTTATCAGTGAGGCTTCCTCCAGCAGCGTATGGGAACTGATGCAGAGCCCCCCTCCCCCAGCTAGACATTATGTAGGGACAGTCTAAATTGTAGAGCTCCATTGGGCCCCTCTTCTCAAAGCTCAAGGGGTACCATGGAAGAGATGAGGGAGGGGAGAATTTACAGAAGTCAAAAGGGATGGAAGACAGTAGGAGAACAGGAGATAATGAATAAACTAAGCAGGCCTCATAGGGACTCATAGAGACTGAAGAAGCAAATAAGGGGCCTACTTGCGTCCGAGCCAGGTCTTCTCCATATTTGTTATGGCTGTTAGCTTAGAGGTTTTGTAAGACTCCTACCAATGGGAGCAGGTATGTCTTTGACTCTTGCCTGCTCTTGGGACTCTTACTCCTTTGGTTGGCCTTGGCCAGCCTCAATATGGGGGGCTTTTGCCTTATTCTATTGTGTCTTGTCTAAAAAAGAAACTGATGTCCTTTTCTTTTCTTTGTTTCTTTTTTTTTTTAAGTTTTGAGAGTTTTGTATAACATATTTTAACCAAACAAATGTTCCCAGCTCCTCCAAGATCTAACTCTCTTCCTTATATACCTAAGGGTTTTCTTTTTCTTTTTCTTTTTTTAAACAACATTTAAGATAAATGTTAAATCCCTAGTTGGATGTATGATATTCCACCAGAGCATGAATAACTTAATAGGGGTCTCCTAGCAGCTATCAATTATCAATTCCCATTGCCAGGGTTAGAGTTGTGTATTCAACATCTCTCTGCATGTTATGACTCAGTCTAGCTTCATTTTGCACATTTCATGCATGTTGTCTGAACCACTGTACTGGCTGGTTTTGTGTGTCAACTTGATACAAGCTGGAGTCATCACAGAGAAAGGAGCTCAATTAGTGATTAAGGTGGAAGGGCCCATTGTGGGTGGTGCCATCCCTGGGCTGGTAGTCTTGGGTTCTATAAGAGAGCAGGCTGAGCAAGCCAGGGAAGCAAGCCAGTAAGAAACATCCCTCCATGGCCTCTGCATCAGCTCCTGCTTCCTGACCTGCTTGAGTTCCAGTCCTGACTTCCTTTAGTGATGAGCAGCAACACTGAAGTGTAAGCTGAATAAACCCTTTCCTCCCCAACTTGTTTCTTGGACATGCTGTTTTGTGCAGGAATACCAACTCTGACTAAGACAACCACGGTGAATAAATATATGCTATATCCAAAACATCAGTTTCTTTGTAGTCTTCTACCATCTCCAGCTCTTACATACTTTGCAATGACCACTGATTCATTATCAATAGCCTTCATTATATAAAGGAGACAAAGTATTAAGAAACCATGTTCTGAGAATATTGCAGAGCAAGTCTAGTGAACAAAAGTGAAATACACTTAGTTAAATGAAGTTCTCTGGAACAAATATATTTTAAGCCTGACCATTTCATAAAATAAAGAAACAAAAATGGGCATATAATATTCTATGTGCCATTTCCTTATTTATATCATGAAGAAAGTAAAGTACATTAATTCTAAAGTTTCAAAGTCAACAAAGTCTCAGAATAGCTCAACTAGATAGACAGTTGTACTTATATAAAAGAATGAAAAATGAAGATACTTGTTAGAATTCTGAGAAGAGGGAGAAATCAGGATGAAAATACACTCTTAGCTTTCAATGTATCAGTTTCTCATGGTAAACCACAAGAAAAGAAAAACATGACATTACTACAGACTAGAACCTTGTAAATTCGACTTAATTCAGTCTAACAAGCAAAATTAATTTATATTCATTAAATCATATAAAATTTAAGATTAAAATGTGTATTTCTAATATAACCTGGGTAAGCTAAAGCTGTATATTTATTGTCTATTTCCCAGCCCAGGTGCTCTCAATGTGATGTTTTATGGGGCTAGAAAGCCTTGAAACTAGTGGAGACACTCTAGAGCAAGAGTAAAGTGAAAAGTGTCAGAGCCCCAAAATCTCCTGCTGAGACTGGCCTATGTAGGACTGGCTTCCTCCTTGCTCTGAGCCTGCATGTCCCAGCTCACATAAAACCCTTGAGGTAGTCATATAGCCTGGTGACCAAATTACAAGTTTAACTTCCTTTTTCTCTATATGGATATATCCAGCAAGCACCTGCAATTCCTCTTTAAGCAAATGAGGCATTCCCAGCACCTCAGCACCAGGCAAGAAGGTATAATGACTTCGAAATTCCTACCGACTCTTCAAAGTTTATATAGCCCTTATTGCTCTCCAATAAAGGAGAGCTGTTTCATTGAAAACCACCTCAGAGAAAACTGTTTCTCCCCTGCATTTACTGGCCTATCAAGGTTCAGCCTAACACACCTGGCTGGAAGAGCTTCATTCCTTCCCACCTAGCCTGGTGTGTAACCCTGAATGGATACCCTTAGGCAGAAGTAAACCCATATGCTTTTCATCAGTGGGCTTGTGCAATTTATCTTCATGTAAAATCAAAATATACATTAGATGAATTTTACTTATTAATTAATTTTAGTTGTGTGCATGTACACATGTGACAAAGAAATGCATATGATGATCAGATGACAACGTGTAGGATTTTCMTTGAAAAAACTTGCTTAGATTATAACTTCTTACATTCATTATTATAGAAAAAATATTTATTTTACTACCAAGACAAATATTGGCTGTGTCCAATTTTACAGAAGATAATTATGACAAACTTGAGACTATAGAAGTAAATTACCCAAACTTGTAGAGGATGGTACAGGTTGAGAAAGAAAAGCCTGTTTTAGTGCATGGTGGGTAAATGATGATAGATAGATAGATAGACAGACAGATAGATAGATAGATAGATAGATAGATAGATAGATAGATAGATAGATAGATAGACAGATAGATAGATAGAGAATGCCCCCAATTATGTGTTGTTAGTACACATTAGTTTAGTTTTTAATTATGAAAAAATGAAAGAAAGTAAAGAAAGATGCTTAAGACAAATACTGGATGGTATGGTCTCTCTGACACTCTTAAACAGTAATAAAGTTTCTTCACATATAGAACATGAATAGAAGATACATAATCAACTTCCTTACTCTACCCTTCTCTGAGATATATTTTTATTCCTTTTTCTTTTAAAACAAGACCTCATTCTGTACTCTAAGATGCCTATAATTTATCTATTCTGAGCCCAGATTGGCCTCAAATTTGTGGACATTTTGTGGCTGTGAGTTCAAATACAAAGGTTTATGCCACCACATTTAGCTCTGAGATATTTTAAATCATATACTACTTGTTTTATTTTTGTGGGGAATTTTATCAATATAACAAATTGACTAGAACTATTAAAAATAACGTCCTCCATAATTTTTTTGTCATTTGGTATTATGAACCTCAACACATTTAAAGAAGGATTGTATGAAAGTAATATGCTGGAATTATGACAAACTGTGAATTCCTTGACATATAAGGGTTGTAAGTTCATCTTGCTCAGTTGAGAGAATGTAGAAAAAGATGTCAGAGTGTTTGCTGGACAGGCTTTAGATACTTGCCTAGAAGAAAAGCCAACATAGACTAAGGGTGAAAAACGGTGTAAAACAATCTTTAGGGTAAAATGATGCCTCTTATTTGACTTTGACTACACTTTCCAAGCAATTATGACTAGTTGGACTTTTACTTAATACATATTCCTCTTCCTACTCAAGATGTCTCATCCTTTTTTTTTTTTCAAATAGCTTTTGCTTTTATTTTTATTACATTTTTATGTGAATGTGTACACAAGCTTGCTTACACTGCAGCACATGTGGAAATCAAAGGAAAACTTTTARGAGTTGGCTTCCTTCTTCTGCCATATAGGTCCAGGTGTTCAAACTTGGGTGTTCAGGCTTGGCAGCAAGTACCATTACCTGCTAAGCCATATTATTAACCATTTTTGGGTTTTTTGAGTGGCATTGCACATATCCCAGGTAGTCCTGAAACTGAACCTGAGGGATGATCCTGAGCTCCTGACCCTCCTGCATCCCCCTGCCTAATGCTGACTTTGGAGGGGCATGCCACCACACCTGGCTTACATGGTAGTACAGAACTGAACCTAGGGATTCTTGAATACTGAGCAAGCACCTCATGAACTGAGTGGTTCTACATCCCCAGTCCTAAAAACTTAATTTTAAATGCTCATTATAGGATGTCTAGAGTGTAGATGTTTAAATTAATAGAAGAGTCATAAACCATATGGGATAAGGAAAGATTAAGAAGTGAAGACTGGAGAATACTTTAAAATTGAAGAAGGCATGAGATAGGTATAATTGCATAAGTTAAGACTAAGATGAAATTTGAGCTTTTCAGTTTTTAAAAAAATTAAAAGTTTGAAGTTGGGTGTACTGGCACATGAAATTTCAGTATCTGTGGAGCAGCGACTGGTAGATCTCTGGGTTTGAGGCCAGCCAGCTTTACATGGTAAGACCCAGTTTAAAAAAATAGATAAATAAAAGTTTCCAGGTGTTGGTGGTGGCACATACCTTTAATCCCAGTACTTGAGACGCAGAAACGGGCTGATCTCTGTGAGTTTGAGGCCAGCCTGGTCTACAACATGAGGTCCAGGATGGCCAAGGCTACACAGAGAAATCCTGTTTTGGAAAACCAAAAAACAAAACAAAACAAAAAAAAAAAGCAAAAACAAAAAACAACCAACAAACAAAAAGTTTGGTACAAGATACTAGCTTTTATCTGTAGTCATAGGGATTATATTCAAGATCATTATACTAGAAAACAGACCAAAAATAGAACCCAGGTGACTCCAGCTTGTGTTTACTTGCTATCATATCTCAAAGATAATGGACACAGTGAGCATGATGGCTCAGCAGGCAAAGGTATATGGTATCTGCTTCTTTGCTTTCCTCTCTGGGGAAGAGGGAACCTATGTTGCTTTCCATCAAATTCACAGATCTTTGACCAAAAAGACCTCCCTCCATTCTAGAGAAAATAGCTATCATTTATGATGGTTACATCTAATAGGCACGGTTCTGTTTTGTTGGTTAACTTTGTTGGGGGGAGGGGGTGTTTTTTGACACAATTTAGTTTAGGCTGGCCCACAACTCATTGGGTAGGTTGGTTGTACCTCAGGTTCCCAAACATTGGGATTACCAGTGTGTAGCCTCTGAGCCTGGCATATTCTAAGAAATTTCTGGGCATTACTGGTCTGTGAAGTAGTTTATAAACATAGCATATATTAATTCCCATTTACAGGTATGGAAACCAAGGCAAAGAAATAGTCATACATTCACACCAGCTAGCAAGAGAAAAGGGTTGCTTTAGTGCATATTCTAACCAAACATACCTTGGATACCACCTTTTGGTACTGTTCCTTTAGACAAATCAGCATGTTGTTTATAAATGTTTTTAAGGAAAGCACTTTTAGGTACAGCACAATCCAGTGTTTTATACTTAGCTGTACTTACTTCATACAGTCAGCATTTTCCCTGACAACTATTCACTCTGATATGGAGCACTTCTTTTGTTTTAATACTGTCCTCTTCACCCTTTGAATGTTGCTATGCTAGGTTTATCTTTTTCAATAAGTGGCTTACAATTCTCACTCAGGAATACTCAGTAGTGTATTTAAATTCAAATGACTAAGACAAGTAATGTCTAGAATGGACTCATAGCAAACCATAGAAACTCCTGTAAACACTTCTGGTAAACTCAGAAAAGAGCTAATGCAGCTTTCTATTGCAGTGCTTGATGTATGGACATTTGCTTTATTTAATGTCAACAAAAACTGATAAAATGCTTGCCCTCACAATTAAGTCATAAAAACATTACCTATTTGAAACAACAATACCATTAATTACAAAATTTAATTGTAAGAATCAAGCAATGGTWACTGGTCAAACCAATCTACTTTGGTAGTTCTAAAATGTACAGATGCTAATTTTTAAACAAAGATGAGAAATACTGTAGCCATCCATGGCTACATTCAGACTGGTTACCAGTTCTCCTGGAAGTAAAGCTGGGGATGGGTACAGGGTGGCGAGAGAACCATGGAGTAAAGACAAGATCTCCTGCTCAAGACTCAAAGTTCAATGGAGGTCTCCAAATATATGTAGGCAGGGCAAGACCCTTCCTCCAAAAGCTGGAAACAGGTCTGCAGAACTGGTTCTGCTTGCTCAGCAGAAGGCTGGTGTCAGGTGGTAGGCTAGTGTCTCTCAGACAGTGGCTATCCTTGGAGAACAATGGGCTTCACTTTGGTCTGAGAGCTCCACCCTAGGTGGAGGGAATTATGGCTAACACAGGAATTCCTGCTTAAAGGCTGGGAGAGGAACTTCACCTTGGTCAATGTCAAGTCATGCCAGGTGGCATAGCACCCCAATGCAGCTCTCTACAAAATACCAGTTCAGCTTTCCTAACGCTTCAGGATCTACACAAACTTGATTCTGTGCGTAAGGTAGAGAGAATGGCTGTGCGGTCATGAATAATTAATCCAAAGGCATAATTTTCCAAACAACTTTCAGTAAAAAAAAATTTAACTTTTTAAATGTCTAAAACTACACAAAACTCAAAGCAATCAATTTTTCTACCTGAAATCAAAACAAGTTTTTTTTTCCATATCTAAACATAATCCTTAGTGTGGAGGTAAATCTGAATTCACATGATATACTGTAAAAGTTTCCCAAAAAATTTGAAGCCCTGCTTTAGTGAGGAAGTCACCTATTTCATATATATATATATATATATATATATATATATATATATATATATATATATATATATATATATATATATATATATATATATATTTAAAATCTTTTCAAGGGTACTGACAACTTCATGAAGCTAACAGGCCTACAATGGGACTGTGCTATGACACACTGTATGAGAATAAAAGGCACTCGTTTACATAGTGTTCATGCATGTGCAATATGAAATGGAATCCAAGAACCTACTTATATACATATCACTACAGGTTCAGAAGTGAAGCTCATTTCTTGTTCTTTCCTCTCGCTCTTTACCACAAAACCAAAACCAAACCAAAACTAAGTAAATCAACCAATAATGACAAAAGCTACTTATACAGCGGCCTCCTTCATGGCTCTTGGGCAATGCTTCTAAATCTTGAATGCAAAAAGAAGCTAAATGAAGAGATGGAGAGACTGTGTGACATATGAAAAGAAGCCTACGAGAGTGAATAAAGATTGTAAGGAAGCCTGAGCAAGAACCTACCCGAAAAAGACAGAAAGTAAGAAAATAGGGAGGCATTCCTCCTCTGGTCCTTCTCTCACAGTCTTTTAAACTCTGAATGATAAATGAGTTGGGCTGGAGAGATGGCTCAGTGGTTAAGAGCACTGACTGCTCTTCCAAAGGTTCTGAGTTCAAATCCCAGCAAACACCTGATATGGCTGTCTCCTGAGAGGCTCTGCCAGAGCCTGACAAATACAGAGGTCATTGTTTGCAGCCAACCATCAGACTGAATGCGGAGGTTGGGATGGGGGAGTTGGAGAAGGGACTGAAGGAGGTGAGGGGGTTTGTAGCTCCTCATGTTCCTCCCATGGAGGGAAGAACAGTGTCAACAGGCCGGACGCCCTGGAGCTCCCAGGGACTGGACCACTAACCAAGGAGTGCACATGGCGGGACCCATGGCTCCAGCAGCATATGTGGCAGAGGATGACCTTGTTGGACATCGATGGGAGGGGAGGCCCTTGGTACCGAGGGGCTTCGATGCCCCAGAGTAGGGGAATGCCAGGGAGGAAAGACAGGGGGAGGGGGAAATGGGATAGGGAGTTTCCGAAGGGGAGACCTGGAAAGGGGAAAGGATTTGAAATGTAAATAAAATATTCAAAACCAAAAATCCTATTGTCTCTTGAAAAGCATAGAAAGAAACAAACAAGCAAACAGAAATGAGTAAGTAAAAAGTAAGCAAATATTAGGCTACTAAATAAATACAAGATTTATGTATAGATGGAGTCTGAATTCTGCAGAACATTATTAAGGAATGGGAACATATTTGGTAAAGATAAAAATGAAGATGGGAGGATGGCTGATGGAAGATGGGGATAGATGACCAAAACAGCCTCAGAGAAGATGATATGACTTTGAAATATAATATATTATAGAAATCYTCACCCACTACTTATCTAGATCTTCTCCATTAATACCTTCAGAACACACTCTACATGCTTGCCCATTCCATGTTCTTTAAGTCACATTTCCCAATGATTGATCTTTTTCTTCTTTTGATGCTCCCAGATCTTACTCATACCATTTACTTGTTACTTTAAATTTTGATATTTATCAACTAATAGTGAAATTAGGTTTTACCCAGTTCTTTGAAAAACATTTCTTATTATTCATACACAAGTTGGATGGCTGCTGCAGTGACAGAAAAGTCACTCATCCTTAGAGTTATGCATGTTTCACCCCACATTAGAATGCTGTGTGGAGTGATTCAACACAAACATCTTTTTTTCCACTGTGAATCAGATTAGGAAGATTAGAAGGCAATATTGTTCTGAAAGTAGGATGCTAGACATTTCTTCAAGGATATTATAATGTGGCATTTGGTGTTCTATTGGGATTTTCACAAGTTTTGCATGGTCAAATTCCATTAAGAACCTGGCCTTCTTCCAAGAATTTGTTTGTCCCTCTCATCTGCCACGGTATCATCACTATAAGAAAGCCTCACCTCACCTGTTCGATCATAGCAGAACATTTTTAAATTGGTTTAATTTTGCTCATTAGCATGAAAGTGTTTTAGACAAAACCAGAACTTTACACAGAACAATATTAATCATAAATATGACAGTTAAAAGAAGAAATACATATTTTATATTCCTTATAAATATGATAAATTTAATAATTAAATTTGGTACCACTTATATTATCTTGCGAGTTAATATATGATGCCTAAAGAATCAACACACTTTATTCTGAGTACCTTGCCAAACTTTTTACACAGTGATATTTACAAGTTTTATTTTTTGTGACTGATATTTATGAGTAAATTAATTATTAACTGGGTGAATTAAAATATAATAATTTATTTTTATTTATTTATTCATTTGACATCCAAATTTCAGCCCAGCCCCTTTCTCTCCTTCCAGACCCACCCTCACATAACCCTCTTCCATTACCCCCTCTGCCAACCAGCCCTGGGACATGAAGTCACAGCAGGACTAAAGTGCATCATTTCCAACTGAAGTCCAACCAGGTATCCCAGCTGGGGGAAGGCGATCCACAGACAGGCAGGCAACAGAGACAGTCCTGTTCGGGAACCCATAAGAGCAAGCTTCACATCTGCTACAAATGTATAAGGGGTCTCTCTCCAGCCTATGCATGCTCTTTGGTTTGTAGTTTAGTCTCTGTGAGGGCCCATGAATCCAAGTTAGTTGACTCTGCACGTCTTCTAGAGATATCCTTTACCACTCCAGCTTTTACAATCTTTCCCTCAACTCTTCCACAAGTCTCCCCAAGCTCTACTTAATGTTTAACTGTGTATCTCTGCATCTCTTTCTATCAGCTTATAGATGCTCTCAGAAGACAATTATGCTAGATTTCTGTCTGCAAGCATGGCAAAATATCATTAATAGTGTCAGAGGTTGGTCCTTTCCCAAGGGGTGTGTCTCAAGTTGGGCCAGTCATTGGTTAGCCATTCCTTTAATCACTGCTCCATTTTATCTCTGTACATCTTATGGGTAGGACAAATTTTGGATTGAAATTTTTGTGGGTGGGTTGCTGTTGCCCTCCCTCCACTGGAAATCACCCTCCTTCCTTGATACCAGAGGTAGCCAGTGCAGTTTCCATGTCTCCAGCTGCTAGGAGACTCAGCTAGGGTCATAACTATAAACTCCCAGGAGCCTCTCTGTTCTATAGCTCATCCCAGAGATAAAACACCAATGATTTCTGTTCTCTCTTCCACCTCCCTCCCCCTTCCCCTTCCCACACCTTATCCCCACTTCTGTTCCCCTCCCCACCCCCAAACTCTCTCCCACCTAGTTCCCTTCCTGTATCCAGCCCTGATGTCTATTTTATATGGTTTACTGAGTGAGATTCAAGCATCCTACCTTGGGCCCACCCTGTTACTTAGTTGTTTTGTATCTGCAGATTGTAGCATGGTTATTCTATACTTTATGCCTAATATCCACTTATAAGTGAGTACATACCATGCACATCCTTTTGGGTCTGGGTTACCTCACTCAAAATGGTATTTTCAAGTTCTATCCATTTGCCTGCAAAATTCATGAAGTCTTTGTTTTTAATAGCTGAATAGTATTGCATTATGTAAATATGCCAGATTTTCTTCATCTATTTAGTTAAGGTTTTTTTCCAGTTTCAAGTTTCAGGCTACTACAAATAATAAATAAAGTGAATCCTATGTGTATTCTGGGCTAGCAATGAATTATTGGTAAATTCTGTTTACTATGTTTTCCTCAAAATTAGAGGTCTGTATTAAGAGAGTCTCTATAAGCTGAAACCCTAGCTCAGTTTAGCACCTGCGGATTTGTAGTGTGTCTGCTCCACATAAATTTTTATTGTTTTTAGTTGCTCTAAAATCTAAGTATCTGACTTGTGATCAGAAGATGTTCTTATTTTGGAGCTGCACTAATATGTAAGCATAACATTATTAATTTAGAGGTCATTTGACTATAAACATTTTGCAAAATAATAGTCATAGCTTCATCCCTGAAACAACTGGCCTCCCCAATTACCTCAGCCTTTGCTTATCCACAGGGTTGATAGTGCCAGCTATGTATTCCTTCTTGTGCAAAAGGCCTTAACATCAATCAGACAGTTCCTAGTTACCTTCTAACATTCAAGATTCTACTGCCTCATTGGACCTTTCTTGCCAGGCACATCAATATCATGTCCTACAGGATTTATATGCAGTAAGAAATGTAATGACTTTTCTCCCATAAAAACCTGCACAGTACCTTTTGGAGATAGCTAGATGGGAGAAAACTGTAAGTCAGTATCACCTTGATTTGTCCATATCTTTTGACCCATGTGTGTTGTGTCTTCAGTAATAATGTTGCTGTCATGTTCTGGGGGGTATACAATAGGAATAGAGATAGCCTGTATTGTCTTTGGGCACTTTCAGAGTCCTTTGACCAACAACTTGAAGGCAGGTATTTTATACCTATGGGCCTTATATTTGATAACTTGTTTTCTAGGAAGAGCATTTCCCCCCTGTGTAGGGTAATTCAATAGTTTTATGAAGTTTTTTTTATTAGACTTCATTCTAGCTTCTTTRTTTTTATATACAATTATTTTTTCAATAAACCAGAATGTTTTTCCCTTTCTTCATATTTTTATTCCTTTCATCTCTTTCAATTGTCCTGACTGAGGCTCTTAGTACTGTGATGAACTATAGCAGTGTGAAAGGACACAGTTTCCCTGTTTGAGAATTTAGATAAAATATTTTTTAAGACTTTTATTTTTCATTAGGGTATAAAGCAAAGTGCTTTCAATGTATAGTCATTATTATTCTGAATTTTTTGTTTCTACCTAATTTGGTCAGTTTATCCCTTTTTCTGTTTATGTGATTTATTATATATTTGATTATAGAATGTGTATTGTATATCATACCACATTTTATTCTTTAATAAATCTCAGCTGGACATAGTTAATGATACTTCAAATGAGTTGTTAAATTTTTGCCTGTAATTTATTGAGGGTTTTTTTTTAGCTAGTTTCATCAGTAATATTGGTACATGATTTTTTATTTTGATGTTCAAAACAGTTGGCTCTAGACTATTTTTTAATAGTTTCAAAAGACTTCATTAATTTTGTTGTATATCTAGTTTGGAAATTTTTACTTAAGGCAAAATCCATGAAAAGAAAGATGATAGGTCATCACTTGTGTTATTATATAATGAACTGGTTTAAGTAAGCAAGCATTCTCTTTGTCCTGTGCAGCTACCAGATACACCATTGAAGYTTAGAGGGTATTGGAAACTCAATTTTTAAGGAGACTAGGAAGCAAATTCCTAAACATTGATTGATACGAGCTGAAATTGTTTTGGAAATTGTGATACAGGGGTGTTTCTCTGAGTTATATTTACCTACATAATTATAATAACCTAAGAGGAACCCACTTAGCTTGTATCTTCTCCCAGGAAATCTCATCAAGTTGGGAAGATTAACAGATCACAGATGGAAAACGGGAGGTTCATATACGTTCCAGAGACTGTTACCACTCTTCTGGGCAGGATGAATCATTGGATAAGTCTTCAAGAAACATAAGAAGAGAACCTTCATTCATCAAATATTTCTCTTTTCACAGTCACACAACTGCTGTTACCATCCCATCCTATGATAGTTATAAACTCTAATTTAATAGATTA
Organism: Apodemus speciosus; assembly: GCA_002335545.1. Taxonomy (NCBI): domain Eukaryota; kingdom Metazoa; phylum Chordata; class Mammalia; order Rodentia; family Muridae; genus Apodemus; species Apodemus speciosus. The sequence goes on from BDUI01004745.1 coordinate 24,930, forward strand.
TGATGATATGTAAGCTTCAAAGATCTGACTCTCCGTTTAGTCTCTTGCTTATATGACATTATATTCTTTGAATATACTATTTCCCTGATTGCTCATAAAGTTGTAGTGACTTTTCTGAATCAGCCTCCCAAGTGTTGAGATCATAGTCATGAGACCATGTGTAATTATATAAGATGTCCTTCCTGATATGAGAATATACACATGAGTATACATGTATTTTAATTTAAAATTATGATATAACTAATTAGTAAAATATTAGCTGTTTACCATAGTACATTATTATCTTCTGTGAATAATAGGTTTATGCATGAATTAAGTACACTTTATTTCATCTGACTAGTAGTAATTGAGTTTTTAGAAGAAACTGGTTTCACCAAGGTCTTAGAGCCAACTTCAATGAGTTCTGGTTTATAGCAGTATTAAGGCTTTTGTGATGATCTTAACACTTAGGGGCAACCTATTGTGCCTTTCCATATGACTTTCTCAAATATGACATTGTTCTTCAAAGCCTAGCGAAAACATCTGCTGTTCCTTCTGTCTTTTACGGATTCACCTGGTTAGTCCAGGCCTATTCAGAATGATTTTTTATTCACTCAACATTAACTCATTAGAGATCATTGTAACATGTTCTGTTCAATATAATGTAATTTAATTATTGGAATGATATTCCTCGTACATATTTGAGCACAAGGTATATAAAATAGAAGCAGTAATCCAGGGATTCATCTTTAAATTATGCATATCAGATTGCGTTTGTGCATTTGTGATTTGTGTGTGTGTGTGTGTGTGTGCATGTCTGTGTGCATATGCATGGGGGGGTAGTTAGGCACTAATGTGTGGGGACTGGTAGACAATTGATTAGGTTGACATTTGCTTTTTTCAGATATTCTAGTTTTTTTGTCAGCTCATTTGAGCTTATTAGCACTAATTAATTTTCATGTCAGCCATTATTTTCTCCATGCACAATTTCAGATTGGCACGTTATACAACTTAATACTGCATATAATAAAACTAGTGTAGCATTTTTGATACATTAATGCTTTGAGAGTATTAATCAGGAAGACTTACAATATTTTGTACATAATAATTTCTTTTTAATTCCCCATAGAAAATGTTTGCTGTGTATGGAGGGTCAAAAGTTTAGTTTTTAGTGACGAAATTTTGAATAGGTTATTGGATAAAGAAATGTGTGAAGCAGTTATGAAACTATCAACTATGAACTCTTCACACTGCTGATGGCCTCTGGTGGCTAAAATGATTAATGGCCTTTTGAGAAGCTCTCTTCCAAAGATTTGAATTTGGACTGAGTTATATAGATTATTGAAAATTCATACAAAAAGAGGCTAAATGTCACTGATCAATATACAAATATATCATCATAACTTCAGTGTGGTTTTCATCTACTTAAATTAATAATATATTTTAAAATACAATTTAAAGCATAGAAACATAGAACAGGAAAATATAATGTCAGTACAAATTTTAATTTGTTTTTCATGTTGAATGGACAACATTTTATTATTTAAGTTAAAAGCAGTGATGTTCCATTAAAAGCACATGTGGACTAGATCTTTTCACTTGAAGTTTTAATTGTCACAGTAATAAGAAAACAATGGGAAATAGAAAAGCTAGAGATTTCTCATGTGATTCATTATATAACTAATGATTGTCGTCTAATTTAAACAATTCTGTGCACAATTTTATAGCAGATGACCTTTAATTAGTGTGAAGATACTCTATCCATATTACATTTGTTCACTTGTCTTACTGGGCAGTGGACGTCTGCTGTGAAGCATAAAAGGATTTTTTTGTCCTAATCCCTATGATATGACATGATTAATGAGAGAAAATTCCCATTTGGAGTTTCCTACCAATCAATAGGCAGATGGGCAATAGTGGATGTCAAACAGCAAGACAGCAGGGGATGCTTAGGCTCTTGTTTCTTTCATGAATAAAAACATATTTTGAGAAATATTTAAAGCTATACTCAACATTTTCTGTACCTTTTTTTCTCTCATTAAGTAGCAAACTTTAATATTTTTTATTTGCACAAATGACCACAAGAAACATACTCTTTTGGCTCACTAAGAGCTGAGGTTCTGAGCAGAGAAAAATTATAGTCACGTCAAAGGCTAATTCTGGGAGACAGACTGGCAGTGTAGATCATGTTTAGGCACAAATGGGGTGGGATGTGAGAGGGTTGGAGCCTTGGAAAGGGTGGGGCTCTGAGACTGAAACCCAGCAGTGAAAGCCACCAACAAGGAAGAAGCAAAGTCTGGGCTCCAGTCTGCACTGAGGCATCTCAGCAACCAAGAAAGGAACTAAAAATGGCTTTAACAAGATGATGCACCTCTCCAGGGCATGACATCCATTAGGAATGACAGGCCCTGCCACTCCCCTTGCTTTCTGAGAGTCCAAGCTGGCAGGTCTCAGGTTCCCTCTGTTAGAAGAGTTGTACTGTAGGACTTGCTGAGGGGCAGAGTTTCCTGATAGCAGAGGCCTCTCCTGACTGCCACAGCACCAGGCAGTTCTCTTTTTTGATTGGGCCAGGAATCTAACCTTAAGACTTCTTTTTTTATTAGATATTTTCTTTATTTACATTTCAAAAGTTATCCCCTGTCCTCATTTCCCCTCCCAAAACCCCCTATGTCATCCCCCTCCCCCTGCTCACTAACCCACCCACTCCTGCTTCTCTATCCTGGCATTCCCCTACAGTGGGGGCAATGAGCCTTCATGGGACCAAGGGCCTCTCCTCTCATTGATGTCCAACAAGGCCATCCTCTGCTACCCATGTGGCTGGAGCCATGGATCCCTCCATGTGTACTCTCTTTGGTTGGTGGTTTAGCCCCTGGGAGCTCTGGGGGGTACTGGGTGGTTCATATTGTTGTTTCTTCTATGGGGCTGCAAACCCCTTCAGCTCTTTGGTCCTTTCTCTAGCTCTTCCACTGGGGACCCTGTGCTCAGTCAAATGATTGGCTGAGAGCATCCCCCTCTGTATTTGTCAGACACTGGAAGAGCCTGTCAGGAGACAGCTATATCAGGCTCCTATCAGCAATCATTTCTTCGCATCCACAATTGTGTCTAGGTTTGGTAACTGTATATGGGATGGATCCCCAGGTGGGGCCATCTTTGGATGGCTTTTCCTTCAGTCTCTGTTCCACACTTTGTCTATGTATCTCCACCCATGGGTATTTTCTTCCCTCTTCTAAAAAGAACCGAAGTATCCACATTTTGGTCTTCATTCTTAAGCTTCATGTGTTCTGCGAATTTTATCTTGGGTATTCTTAGCTTCTGGGCTAATATTCACTTATCAGTACATGCATACCATGTGTGTTCTTTTGGGTTCTGATTGGGTCACCTCAGGATAATATTTTCTAATTCCATCCATTTGCCTAAAAATTTTCATGAATTCATTTTTTCAGTAGCTGAGTAGTTCTCCATTATGTCAATGTGTATTCATTCCTCTGTTGAAGGGCATCTGGGTTCTTTCCAGCTTCTGACTATTATAAATAAGGCTGCTATGAACATAGTGGAGCATGTGTCCTTATTACATGTTGGAGCATCTTTGGGGTATATGCCAGGAGTGGTATAGCTGGGTCCTCAGGTAGTGCTATGTCTAATTTTCTGAGGAACTGCCAAACTGATTTCCAGACTGGTTTTACCAGCTTGCAATCCTCCCATCAATGGAGAAGTTTTGCTCTTTCTCCACATCCTCTCCAGCATCTGCTGTCACCTGAGTTTTTCATCTTAGCCATTCTGAATGGTATGAGGTGAAATCTCAGGGTTGTTTTGATTTGCATTTCCCTGATGACTAGGGATGTTGAACATTTCTTGAAGTGTTTTTCAGCCATTTGGTATTCCTCAGTCGAGAATTCTTTGTTTAGCTCTATACCCCATTTTTAAAAGGGTTATTTGGTTCTATGGAGTCTAAGTTCTTGAGTTCTTTGTATATATTGGGTATTATTAGTCTTCTAGCAGATGTAGGATTGGTAAAAGTCTTTTCCCAATCTGTTGTTTGCTGTTTTCCCCTATTGACAGTGTCCTTTGCCTTACAGAAGCTTTGGAGGCACGGGGAATGATACTTGTCTGCACAGCCAATCACCTCCACCTTTTTCTCCAGGCCCAGGCTCATGGTGTAGGCAAGTTCTCAGAAGCACTCCATGCACAAGGCTGTGAACTTCACCACACTCTCGGCCAGGGGCACCAGGTTCAAGATTCTGCAGAAAGCCTTCCTTGGAAGGTTCCATTAAAGCGCTGCCACAATCACTGTCTTGCCCACGTTGGCCATCATTTTACAGAAATCCACAGGGAAAAACTGCCCCTCGTTGATGCCAATTACAGCCACACTGAAGGCCTCCTATGTAACATCTAGGAGCATGCAGGCCGCCAGTGCATCCATGGTGTTCAGATCATGTGTGGAGAAGCTTTTGCTATAGTGCATGTCTTTGGCATACTTGATGACCAGGCACTTGTACTGGGCATATGGAAGCACTGGACTCTTCTCATCAGCTCAGTGCTTTTCCCTGAGAACATGGGCCCGAGAATCACCTGGATCTGCTCCCTGGTCTTGTTGGGAGAGCAGGGCTGCATGGTGGGCAGACTGATGTAGCTCATGGCAGCTGTGCAAATCTTAGCACTGGAGTCTGTGAATGGGGAGAGTTGACTAAGTTATATGCCTCCTGGGACATTGACACATCCTCTATCTTTCATTTATATGAGATGCTTTTCTGCTTAATAAGCTTATTCTCTGAATTGTAACTATTGCTAAATTGAAATTTAAAGTTTATATACTCATTCATTGTTCTAAAGAGCAAGAAAGCAAACAAGAGAATTTCCAAATATTTTGCCTTTACTAATGATCTTACAAGTTTTAAAATATGGGTGAATAGTGTGATGCGTACAATCCTTTATCACATTCTTGCATATTAAAATGGATATTGGTGGGCTACAGCATGTGTTCTCTTTCTTCTGCCTGTAACATATATTAGGCCACACAGTTTAGTTTAAAAAATTCTCTAGTAATAAATTGTTTWAAATTGTGTAAAACATATTTGCAAAGCCCTTCATTATTTATTTTTATTTTACCCTTGAGGTGTTATACCAGAGAAATATTAACATAATTAGTGAAAGATGCAGCACTATGAATTTCTAAAATTGACTAAAATTTACTGAGTAGTAGTTCTATTCAGGAGTAAAGATACCCATGTACTCAGTCTAAAATTTGACTTGAAATAGAAAAAAAAAGATGATGTGCTCATTTGAAAAAAGATTTAAAATCTAATTTGGCACTTTTGTTCAGTTATGTTATTAACAACCTTGTTTATCTTAGAGAAGGATCATCCCAATTTGCTCAGTAAAAAAAATGATTAAGAAACTTTTGCTTCTGTATCATGTGTACATGTTTATTTTGGTTACGTTTTCACTAGCAAAAAATGTAACATATGATTTTACCCTTTTACCTATTTGACCCATTTCTCCTTTGATGATGATAGTCATTTCTAAAGTTAAAGTTTGACAAACTTTAATACATTACTG
>BDUI01004745.1:94711-106943 GCA_002335545.1 Apodemus speciosus
AAATGAATTCTAAATACAGATCACATCTTTTTAAAATACTGCATGCACTTTAATTTTAATGCATAAGAAGCATTAGTCTACAGATACTACATCATTGGTTAAATGTCATATGAATGACAAATAAGTTAATAGTACAACACATTTTTTGAATCTCAGGTGAGGTGCTTCACCCTAGCAAGAGCTTTCAGTTTAAATACCAGATTAAAGGGCTCTTATAATTTTTAAGAACATCACTATAATTTATTATTTTAAATACAGGAAAAGAATACATAAGTCTTCCAAGAGAACAACAACAACAACAAAAAAAAAACTACAATCAAGTGCAGGTTACAGAGATGTCAGTAAGAGACAGAAGGGATTTTGTATTCTTTCCTGCCAAAGTGATATAAATCAATAATAATAAAAAATGCAGATTGCTTGTCAGCCTACTTAAAAATCAGCAGCAACACAGTGACTGAAAATCTCAACAATGCAGTGAGGTGTAACCTATTTCTGGAACCAGAGATTTTATGGGCGTTAATTTGGAGCATAGTCTCACTCATCATATGGTGACTAGTTACTTCCATGTGTATATGTATTAGGAAGTTTCTTCAATAGTAGGTTTGTATATGGCTTTTCTAAAGCTCTTTAGTGTAAATGGTCCATCTCCCTATTCTCACTTTTGTCCTGTTCTCCAGTGCTACTTCTTGTTTAATATTCCTATTAATTTCTCCTTAATAAGATTGTATTACATTTCCTCTTTTTTTAGAAGGTCTAATACCTAATGTTTAAATATCTATTGTTTAATAGCTAGCATCCATATCTAAAAGAAAAACATGCAATGTTTGTCTTTCTGTGCCTGGATTTCTTCACTCATAATGATTGAAGCTTCATTAATTTACCTGCAAATTTCATTTTTCTTAACAGCTGAATAATATTCTACTGTATAACTGTACCATACTTTCATTATTTATTCATCAGTATTGGAAARCTAGGCTGTTTCCAATTTCTGGCTATTAAGAATAGTATGGAATGAACATGGTTGATCAAATATATTTGTAGCAAGATATAGTCTTGTGGCTAAATGTCCAACAGTAGTTTAGATGGATATTCCAGTAAATCAATTTATAGTCTTTCAAGGAAACTTTACACTGATTTTCCAGAATGGGACATAGTTTATACCCCTCAGCAATGAAAAAGAGTTCCTGTTTCCTTCAGTCCTTACCAGGATTAATAATTTTGATTTATTAATTTGCCCATTATGACTGGGGTAAGATACAATCTTTTATAAGTTTATTTTGCTTTTCCTAATGGCTAAGGATTTCAAACTTTTAAAAAAGTATGTGTTAGCCATTTGTGGTTCATCTTTTGAAAACTTTCTGCTTAATACTATACCCCATTTGAAATTGGATTATGTTTCCTTGATTTGAGCTTTTAAGTTTTTTGTATATTCTACATTCTAATACTCAGTCAAATATATAATTAGTAAAGACATTTTTTGTACCCTGTAGGTTGCCACTTTGTTTGAATGATGATGTACTTTGCTGTATAAAACTTCCTAGTTTCATGAGATCCCATTTATTCATTGTTGACCATAATGTCTTTACTACAGTTGTGGTACTCAGAACGTCATTTACTGTGACAATGAGGTCAATCCTATTCCTTACTTCCTATTCTACCATATTCAGCGTGTCTAGTGTTATGTTGAGGGCCTTGATACATTTGAGTTTGAGTTTTGTGCTGGTGATGGATATGTTTATTTTCCCCACTCCTTTACATGTAGCTATCCGGTTCAACTAGTACCATATGTGGCAAATACTGTCTTTTTGCCATTGTATATTTTTTTATTCATTCTACAAATCAGGAGTCTGTAGGTGTGTGGAGTCATGTTCATGTCTTCAATTCGATTTCATTGACCAATGTGTCTATTTGTAGGCCAATACCATTCTTATGGTATTACTATAGCTTTTTAATACTACTTACAATCTGGGATGGTAATATCTTCAGCACTTATTTTATTATTCAGGATTGTTTTAGCTATTCTTAGTTATCTGTGTTTCCATATGAAATTTAAGATTATATTTTAATTTTGTGAAAAAATTGCCTTGTATATTGATAGTGATTACATTTACTCTACAGAATGCTTTTGCTAGGATAGCTATTTTCACAGTATTACTCATATTGAACAATGAAAATGGGACACTATTTCAGTTTCAGATGTGTCTTTGACTTTTTCTGAGTGTCTTACATTTTTTGTAGAAATTTTTCATTTGGTTTGTAAGAATAATTCCAAGATCCTCCGAGACTTTTGTACAATATTATAAACTATTTCCTAGACTATATGTTATCCTTTGCAATGTGACATTAAGGCCCTGATGCTGAAGACATCAGTTGTATCATTGAACATAGAGATTGAACGTGTGCTATCCTAGAGGTACACATACTGACTAGCATTTATTGTTCTGGAAGGTACTAGGTCCACTACTGAAGAGAAAAGTAATTATCAGTATCACTCAGCTTYAAACCCTGCAACCTACAATAGTGATCTTCCTGCATTATATACTGTGTACCAGTAGCTCCAATGCTATGGGAGTGACCAACTACTGTCTTATTTTATTGGGGGCATATTTCCTTGGATACAACCCAAGCTAGTAGTACTCCAGTAGCTAAGAGCACAGGGCTATGTAGGGCATGAAGTATAGGGGAACATTTGGTAATATTATTCTGTTAAAATGATGTAGCATAAAGAGATTCCTAATTAAGGACTGCTATGCCCATATGTCTTAGTTATGGTCATCATTGTTGTGATGTAAAAACAAAACCAAAAGTACCTTGGAAAGGAAAAGGGTTATTTGGCTTACAATTCCATATCACTGTTCATCACTGAAAGAAATCAATATAGGAACTCAAGCCTGGCAAGAACCTTGAGGCAGGAACAGATCCAGGGGTCATGACAGTGTGGTGGTTACTGTTTTTCTTCTCATAGCATTCTAAAGCTTCTTTCTTATCACACTCAGGACTGCAAGTCTGTGGTGTATTAGGTCCTATTCATAGTGGGCTAGGATCTCTCACAACAACTAAAAATTAAGAAAAATGTACTCTGATTCCAGACTTCCTTGAAGCTTAGTTTTATGGAGACACTGTCTCTCTCCTCTCAGAAAACACTTGCTTATATCAAGTGGACAAACACTTATTTGGCCCAACATTAGACAGTGGTTACTTCTCACCAGAGTAGCATCTTCCTATAGATGATAATTGACCTAGTGGCTCACAGTTTGATAATGTGGTAAGGGGGAGGGTTCTTTGAAACACAGCACTGAATGGGATCTCTTTATCAAACCCCACTCCCTCAGAACTCAGGGATCAATGTAAAAGAGAAGATAAAAATATTGCAAGTGCCAGAGGTGATGCATGACTTCAAGAAAGCAGGGTCTTCCAGAGATTATAGGGCTGGTGAACATTTGAATAGACAGAGCTGTACAAGTTCAAGCCAGATGCAATTCTGACACAGAAAAAGGAGAGGTGGACACAGAGTACCACCACTAACCTGGAAACTATTTGCACCTAATACCTCTGAGAGAGGAAAAATAAGTTTTCTCCAAGTAAATGACACAGGTTATATCAAACCGACTTCACAAAATGCCCCATGCTCAGAAGTAGATGACCAACACAAAACAGAGATTCAGGTGCCATTTTTTGTGTGTGTTTTTTTATTTGTTTCCTTGCTTGGTTAGTTTGGTTTAGTTTGTCATTTTTTGTCCTTTTGGTTTGCTTAATTTGATTTTATTTTAGGAGAGAGAAGGAAATAACAAAAAAGTTAAGATGGTAGCAGGGTAAGGGATAGTTTATGAAGAACTTGGAAAGGGGAAAAAGTATAATCAAAATATATCTTATGAAAAAAATATAAAAACAATAAATATAGAAAGAAAATAAATAAAGTATAACTACATAAGAAGGTTAGGGACATCACTTACATTTTGTTTCCATTATCACTGAAACATGAGCCATTTTTAAGAAAAAGGAAATCTAAATAATAAGCATTTCCAGACATTTGGGGAACTGGTTAAAATAAAATTTTCTCTTCAATTATGAATTGTACCTGAATGAATGTCTATTATAAAAAAAATGTCCAATGGATATCCATTCTTGGCCAGCATGGAGATGAAAGAAAACCATTTGTTCATTATGAATCAAATTTATTTTTGATAGAGACAACAAAATGGATTCTGTGTGAAATATTGAAAATAGAATTACCTTATAATCCAGCTATCTTATTTTCTTAATAAATCAAAGAAAGTTTACATTAAAAAAGTTAGCTACATTCTCTTATTCAAGTCAACATTATTTTTACAAATTAAGTAAGAGACAGCCTACATAATGGGAAATTTACTGGTAACTAGATTAATCTGGAAACAGTATTTGTGAGTGAGGTAACCCTTAYGCAGAGAGACAAATTTCACACATTTTCTCTTATCTGTGGATGTTAGAATTGAGTCTTTAGATGTGCATGTTACTTTGAAGTAAATATGCATATTTACTCCATAGATATGGAGTAAATATCAAAGACCTGGGTTTTACTAAAGCCATGAGAAAGAGCTGATGGGGGAAGGAAGATAAAATACAGTGGTAAAATTATTTTAAAGCAATAACGGAATAGGAAGCATTATACTGTACTGTAAGATTGAAGGGTAGGGTAGAGGAGGAAGAAGAGTTAAAAATAAATTCTATAAAGACTTTTCCAAAAAGATATATTGACACATAGYATTTTATAAGCTTGCTTAAGAGGCTTTTATAAATAGTTAATTTCAAATAAATTTACCTTTTAACAGGGCAACAAAGTCCATACAAGATAAATGACGATGACAAATGGAAAGTCCAGCTTCATGCATAAGTTATGTCTTGAAGTTTTTGAGCAGTGAGAACCCACAGACCCCAAAAACAGTATCAGGTTATTGCCACAGCTTTTGCTAACCATCAAGATTTTGATAAGACCCTCTTGCTTGCTGACAATATAAGTTGTAATAAGAAAGTACATATAATCGTTTTAACCCCACAAAGAAAACAATGGCTACATATAGTCACAGTTTTATTAATTAACTTTATAATAATAATGTCACAATATTTTATTAGGGAGTGAACATAATAGTTCCTCTATTCAATTCCACCAATTGTGCCAATTCCTTTTATTCTTGCTGCACATAGCTGATTCCTTATCATGCAGATACCAGATGCCCAACACCAACTGCAATTATCACCTTGGATAATAATGACCATCCATCTCAGTAGAATAAAGAAATCCATACCAGCAACTTTCCCACATCTGTGACACATGAGCTGTTCCTGTCATCTGTCTTCACCTTTCTGGCCCTTCTTTTTGGATAGGAAATCCCAGGCTTTATCATCAACTTCCCCTGCACCTGTTACTTGAGGAAAAGTGTTAGCACCTCCTTCAGACTCTTCAGTCTTGGCTGTAAGGATCCTCTAGCTCTACAGAAGGTCTTCTGCTGCTTTTAGAACTCTCAGTTCATGGTGCTACTTCTAAAACCCACTTGAACTTCATCACTTAATCCTGATAAAGCTGATCAACCATCCAGCAAGTTGGGATAATAGGAAGTACACCTTCAAACCTCAACATAACAATACACAAGATTTCCATGTCAGWACAAAAACCAAAACCAACTAATCAAACAAACAAATCAAAAATCACAGTGCCAATGACCTAAGTGCAGAAGACTAGGTTCTATCACAAATGCAGAACTGTGACTATCTAAAATAATAAGTCTCCACCAAAAGTCACTTTTTCCATAGTACTTTTCCAAGAAGTGACTTAGATGTTATACAAGGCAGTAATTTTTTGATAAAACAATAATAAACATGATAGGAAATCATAGGATATGAATAAACACCAGAATGAAGACCACAAAAACACAAATACAGAGGCAAATAAAGTAATGCAAACAATACAAGTTATGACAATAGAATTTAACAAAGACAACCTCTGAAATGAAAACAGAAATAAAACTTGAAATGAAAAACTCAGAAATTCAAACAAAAAATTTAGAGGAAATCCTCCTATCAAACTGAATGAAATGGAAGCAATATTATCTATGTACTAAAATAGGAGTGATATATTCATTCCTAGGTCCTATGACTTGTCTATAAAATTTTGGTAAAATCTTGTAGAATGGGACTAAAATACAATCATCAGAAATTGCTTGGTTGTTTTCATGTTGTTTATACCAGTATTTTATAAGTGGGCATATCTTCCAAGTCAATATTTTAGTTTACAGGGTGCTCAGGGTGGGTAAGATTGATAATTACATTTTCCCCTCTGGTAGATTACATAGCATCTTCCAGCAGCATGGAAGTTACTTAAAAATGAATCTTCCATGTCAATACCTGCTTGATTTCCCAATCTTATCAAATATGTTGCGTTTTTAAAAATAAAATTTTAATAACAAAATCTGGAGGATAGCCTGTGTAGTTTGAAAGTCTGTGGAATTCAAGAGAACAACTCCCAAATAAGTCACCCAATTCTGACACTGGGCTTTTTATTTGTCTCTGTTGTCTGGTTCTCCTTTATATTTTTTTAATTGAGAATAGATTCTTCTCTCATAAAGTACATCTTGACCACAGTTTTGCTCCCTTTACTCCAATCAACCTCACCTCCCTTTTCCCTCAGATGCACTCCCCTTCCGTTTCTCTATAGAAAGAGCAGGCATCCAAGAGATAACAACCAAATAAAACTAAACCACATACCGTAAGAAAAGCCCTCATATTGAAGTTGGACAAGGAAACCCAATAGGAGAAAAAAGAGTCCCAAAGGCAGGCAAAAGAGTCAAAAACACATGCCCCTACAAATCACCAAGCTAACACCAATAACATATAAGGAGAGGACCTGGTATAGAACCATGCACGCCCCCTGCTTGCTGCTCCATTCTCTGTGAGCCAATATGAGCCCAGCTTAGCTGATTCGGTGGTCCATATTCTCCTGGTGTCCCCCATGCTTCTGACTTATGCATTCTTTCTTCCCCCACTTCCATCAGATGAATTTTCTTTTCCATCTTTTATTCTTATTTTTGAATATGTTGTCCCTTCATTTTAATTTGGCATGAACACTTTTGAGAGATATTCTTCTCTAGTTTACAAATCTTTGTCTCATTTTAGCATAATGTACCTATTGGAATTCTGACCACTTAGAATGTGTTGAAATATAAGTTTTCATTTTTAGTTATACTCAGGAGTTGGAACACACCTTTGCAAGTTTATTCATCAAGTGTATGGTAAACTTTGCTAATAAGAGACYAGTACTTCTAGGTACTTTGTGGAAGGAATTTTAGCCAAAATACTTTAATTTATTTTAATCATACTAGTCWATTTAAGTTAACTATTTATTCTAAAGTAGGTTTCCTTCACATTTAAATTCATAAATTACTCTACAGCTATAGCTGTTAATATTGTTTATTATCCTTTTCATATGTTAAAATATGCAAATATGGAATTTCTTTGTTATGTGATGKTATATTCTAAAAGAATATTAAATAACCAAAAGACACACTTTTTTGTTCTTTCTTTACTTCTTTCTTTTTTTTCTCATGATGTCAACAGTCTTATTTTTATTATAGTTTTTTTATTGCTGAGACATTCTTTTTTATGATTTACATTTACTTTGAGATTTTTATACATGAATAGTGTATTTACATAATTTCTAACAAACCCTCTTCCCATCTAACTCCTCCTCTTAATTCTTATTATTATGTATATCATTTTACTTYTTTGTAAGGTATTGATTTATATTCTTTGTCTACTTTCTCATAATAGAGGCTGATACAAATGATTTCAACCATATATATTTCATTTTCAATTATAGGGATGTTGTAATTTTTCTTTTCTCCATTTTCCTTGAAATATTACTATATCATCCTCTAATGTGTTGTGAATATTTTTTCAGTTTTCTTCTTTTAAAATCTATAAAATTCCACACTAGTTTTTTGACTAGTGTGTTTTTGAAAGTGTTATTTGTTGTTTGTTTTGATTATTTCATTTGTTTACATTCCAAATGTTGCTCCCCTTCTCCGTAACCCCTCTAAGAGTTTTTGTCACCATCCCTCTCCCCTTTGCCTCTGAGATGTTCTCCACCCCATCCCCCACCTGCCCATCCCCCTTACCAACCTATCTAGCTACCCTCCAACTCAACCTCCCACCCATCCCCCTTCCCTGGGGCATCAAAACTCTACAGGATTAGGCACATCCTTTCCCACTGAAGTCAGACAAGGTAGTCCTCTGTTACATATGTGCCAGGGGCCAGGGGCCATTCCATGTATGCTCTTTGGTTAGTGGCTCACTCTCAGGGAGCTCCCAGGGGTCAAGGTTAGTTGAYACTGTTAGTCTTCCTATGTGGGTGCCATCTCCTTCAGCTCCTTTAATCCATCCCCTAACTCTTACATAGGGTTCTCTGACCTAAGTCATGGTTGGCTGTAAGTATCTACATCTTTCTTAGTCAGCTGCTGGTCGACTTCTCAGAGGACAGCCATGCTAGGCTCTTGTCTCTAAGCATAACATGGTATCAGTAATAATGTAAGGTTTTGGTGTCCTCCAATGGAATAAATCACAGTTTGTGAATGTCATTGGATGACCTTTCCCTCAGTCTCTGTTCAGTTTTTGTTCCTGTATTTCTTTTTATCAGGAACAATTATGGGTCAAAAAATCTGAAGGGAAGTTGGTGAACCCATCCCTCCACTGGGAGCCTTGTCTAACTACAGCATGTGGTCTCTTCAGATTCCATCTCCTCACTGTGGGTATTTTAGCTGAGTTTATCCCCATTGAGTTCTGGGAGCCTCTCGCATTCTTCTTCTCTGGGACTTTTTTTTTCTTGTTCTAGTAACTACTTTTTTTTGCTCTTTTTTTATTGGATATATTCTTTATTTACATTTCATTTCCCTTTTTCCTGGTTTCCCAGCGCCCCCCCCAATGTCTCATATGTCTTTTTACCTCTCCTCCCCCCCTCATTCCCCTATTCACCCCTTCCCACATCCCTGTTTTTGTATTCTCCTACACTGCTGCANTCTTCTGGATATATGCCCAGGAGTGGTATGGCTGGGTCCTCCGGAAGTATCATGTCCAGTTTTCTGAGGAACCTCCAGACTGACAGCAGTATATTTCCATTTATTATCCTGACCCTTCTGGGGTTTTTCTTCTGTCTCCACTCCATACCTGATCCTGCCCCCATTTTCCCTCCACCTCTTATCCCACCTAGGTCCTTCCCTCTCAGTGCCTACCATGACTATTTTATTTCCCCTTCTAAGTGGGATTCAAGCATCCTCACTTGTTCCTTTTTATTTGTTGTTTAACTTCTTTGCGCCTGTGAGGTATAACATTGGTATTCTGTAATTTTTTGGCTAATATCCCCTTATCAGTGTGCACATACCATGAATGTGCTATTGGGTCTGATTTACCTCATTCAGGATAATATTTTATACTTCCATCCATTTGCTTCCAAAATTCATGACTTTCTCATCTTAAGAGCTGAATAATATTAAATTGTGTAAATGAACCACATTTTCTGTATTCTTCAGGTGAGGGGCTTCCAGCTTCTGGCTATTACAAATAAGACAGCTATGAACATAATGAAGCATGTGTCTTTCTGGTATGGTGGAGCAACTTTTGGGTATATGCCCAAGAGTAGTATAACAGGGTCTTCAGGTAGAATTGTTTCCAATTTTCTGAGGATCCACCAGATCCAGATTCACTTCCAGAGTGCTTGTACTAATTTGAAATCCCACAAGAAATAGAGGAGTATTTCCTATTCTTCAAATACTCCCCAGTATCTGCTGTCACTTAAGTTTTTATCTTAACCATTCTGACTGGTGTGAGGTGAAATCCCAGGGTTGTTTTGATTTGCATTTCCCTGATGACACTGGATTTTGAATATTTCTTTAAGTGCTTCTTGGCCATTCAAGATTCCTCTGTTGAGAGTTCTCTGTTTAGCTCTGTATTCCAGTTTTTTATTGGATTACTTGTTTTTTGGGAGTTTAACTTCTTGAGTTCTTAATTTACTTTTTAAATTACTTTTATAGTCCAGTCATTGCCTACTTCCTGGTCCACCCTTGTACAATTCCACATCTCATCCACCTTTCACCCTGTCTCTAAGAGGATGACCTCACCCCTATTGTCAGGCCTCTCTACTCCCTGAAGTCTCAAGTCTCTCTAGGGTTAGGAACATCTTTTCCCACTCTGATCAGACCAGGCAGTCCTATGCTGTTTATGAGTTGGGGGGGCCTCAGACTAGCTCCTATATGCTGCCAGGTTGGAGGCTCAGTGTCTGAGAGATCTCAGGGTTCTGGCTTAGCTAACACCCCTGGCTTTCCTCTAGAGTATCCCTATTTTCAGATGATATGATACTATATATAAGCAGCTCCAAAATTCTACCAGAGAACTTCTACAGCTGTAAACAACTTCAGCAAATTTGCTGGATATAAACTTAAATCAGTAGCCTTCTTTTATACAAATGATAAATGGGCAGAGAAAGACAATAGGGAAATAATTCCCTTTGCAATAATCACAAATAATGTAAGGTATCTTGGGGTAACTCTAACAAAGCAAGTAAAAAATCTGTATGACAATAACTTCAAGTCTCTCAAGAAAGAATTGAAAGAGACCTCACAAAATGGAGAGAACTGCTATGCTCATGGACTGACAGGATTAACATTGCAAAAATGGCCATTCTACCAAAAGCAAACTACAGATTCAACACAATCCCCATCAAAATTCCTACACAATTCTTCACAGACATGGAAAAAGCACTTCTCCCATTCATATGGATAAACAAAAAGCCCAGGATAGTGAAAAAATTCTTAAAATAAAAGAATTTCTGGGTAAATCACTATCCCTTACCTCAAGCTGCACTACAAAGTAATAGTGATAAAAAATGCATGGTATTGGTACAGAGACAGGCAGGTTAATCAATGGAATAGAATTTAAGAACTAGAAATAAATGCACACAGATACTTGCTCTTTAACAAAAATATACAATGTAAAAAAGAAAGCATCTTCAATAAATGGTGCTGGTCTAACTGGCAGTATGTATGTAAAGAAATGAAAATAGATCCATATTTGTCACCTTGCACAAAGCTCAAGTCCAAGTGAATCCAAATCCTCAATATAAAACCAGATACTCTGAATCTAATAGAAGAGACAGTGGCAAATAGCCTCAAACTCATTGTCATGGGGGAAATTTCCTAAACAAAACTCCAATGGCTCAGGCTCTAAGAACAAGAATTGAGTTCTTTATATATTTTAGATATTAGCCCTCTATAGTATTTAGGGTTACTGGAGATCTTACCCAATCTGTAGGTTGCAGCGTTGTCTTATTGACAGTGTCCTTTGCCTTTTCAGTTTCATGAGGTCCCATTTGTCAATTGTTGATCTTAGAGCCTGGGCCATCATTGCGGTATTCAGGAAGTAAGAAAAAAAATGCTATTTGGACTCTGTCTCCCTTGGGTCCCTCCCCTTGGGAATCCCATAGAGAAAGAAGAGGGATATTGGACACCAGAATTACAAGGCCCACTGAATCAATCATTTAGGGACACATATGGACTCACAGAGGCAGAAGCAGCAGCCACAAAGCCTGCATGCATCTGTAACAGGTCCTCTGCATATATGTTATTGCTAATAAGTTGGTGTTTTGTGGAACTTCTAACTGAGAGAGCAGGTACAGCTCTGGGTCTTTTTTTATTTTCCTCTTGTCGGCTTACCTTGTTCAGCCTTGGTGCCTGTACTTTTACCTTGTCTTATTGTATCTTCTTTTGCTGTGTTTAGTTGTTGTTTCTTGGGGACTCCTCATTTCAGAAAGGAGACAGAATAGGAGCAGATGTGGCAAAGAGGGGAGGTAGTAGAAACCTGGGAGAAGTAGAGGGAGGGGAAACTGTAGTTGGTATGCATTGTATGAGAAAATCCATTTTCAAATAAAAAATACAAAAAAGGGTGTTATTTGGCTCACATATACTTGAGAACTTGGCATATGTTCCATTTTATTTTTACACGTTGTTTTATTTTATTTTATTTTTTTATTGGATATATTCTTTATTTACATTTCATTTCCCTTTTTCTGGTCCCCCCCCCCCAGATGTCCCATATGTTTTTTTTTCCTCCTCTTGTTCCATTATTCACCCCTTCCCACTTCCCTGTTCTGGTATTCCCCTGCACTGCTGCATTGGGCCTTTCCAGAACCTGGATCCACTTTTTCCTTCTTGTC
>BDUI01004746.1:39167-52559 GCA_002335545.1 Apodemus speciosus
TAGTATATACAACACGCTCATTTCCAAATTTGGGCATGACTCTAACAAGAACTAACCAGTGTAATGAAGTAAATCCTCAAAGGAGGAACCAGAACAGAAAGAGGCAGTGAAGGGAAGAATGGCTGATGTGTCCGGCACATCTGTGAAGACAGGAAGAAGGAATGACACATGGCATGGACACCACAGGCTGGGGGTCGGCGCACTCTGGCACTTAGAGGCCCTGGCTAGGAGAAGGCAGGCACAGAAACAGAGCATGTGTAAGAACAGTTTAGAGCCAGCCCGGGAACGGCTGGATCCGCAGAAGCAGCCCGCTTCGGAGATTGACCGTCATTCTGAGAAGCTGGTGTGATGGCCATGCTCTAGGTAAGTACGAGTTCCTCAAACACAGAAACCACCAAGGCTTCATACCTTGTCAGGCAAACCTGTCAGTTCACTCAGCTGACAGAAGATGAAAAGACAGACCTTTGAAATGCAATAGAGAAAACCATTCATAAAGTTCCCACACTCGAGACAATACGGGAAGATACTAAATAACAACAGGAAAAATAAATCTTGTAGGGAAATGAGAGTTCTATCTTATGAAAAATGTAACATGAAGGAAAAAAGCTAAAAAGCAAAACCAAAGACGACAGGAAAAATGTATTTAAATAGTTCCATTATAACTTGGCAGGAATCTAAGCAGATATTAAAAAAAATTATAGGACTAAGAAAAGTTATAAAGAACTAAAGACATAATTGCAAAATATAAATAAACTTCAATAGAAAGGCTAGAAGACAAATAAATCAGAGATCAATTTACTAAAAAATGAATAGTCCAGAAATTCTAATAATCTAATTTCTAGAACCATAAGAAACTATTCCTTATGTTGAAAAGAATCCCTGAGAGTTAAGCAGAATAAAACAGGATGACTTAGACTCACATACTTTGATAACACTGAGTGTTTCTCAGAAGGTCCTATCAGTACTACAGAGGACATGATAAAGTTTACCCACAAAGAACCCAGGGAGATGAGACATTCAAAATCAGTAACACTGTAAGAAATAGGAGTGGGTCAAATTGAGATGTCCAGCTAGGTCCAGATGAGTCTGCTGCTAATCCTGATGAGCTGAGTTCTATCAGAGACCCACAAGGTGAAAAGAGAGAACCACTTCCTGCAAACTGTCCTCTGACCTCCACACACCAAGGCATGTACATGTGCATGCACAGGTACATAGATGGATGGATGGATGGATGGATGGATGGATGGATGGATGGGCAGAGAGACAATGTAATTAAAAATTTAAAAGTGGCTTTGGCACACATTCAAACTGTGAAATAAGTAAAGGTTAAAAATAAATCCATCTTAAGACATACAAGATCTCTCTCACACATTATCACTTCAGGGGGGAAACCTAAATGAGAAAACTAGAAGTACTAGTCAAACAAGATGCAGACACGGTAATGTGTTAATCCCGAGTGCAAGGCACAACTGGAAACAATCACTCATGCTGGAGTCACAGGTGAGAAAGTGAAGAAGAAAGGTGATTTCTGGACAACAGAGCGTGACTGCATCTCAGTTACTTGAAGGTCATGAGGAAAGTACATTGTTTTTGACAATATAAAAAGAAAAGCAGTAAGAAACCCCTAATAAAACTATAAGAGAAATTCCTAACTCAAAAGCATGTCGGTAAAAATGGCGAAGGGGCTCCTAAAAAAATCTTCTTCCATATGTGCTCCAAAAGCATGAGACAATCTGTCTGCATCCCACTGTGCACCTAGAAACCAGCCAGGGAYGGCTACAGAAGAACCCGGAAACCCGGAAACCCGGGCACTGTGACCGCCTCCTCTGCCCTAAGCCCTCCCTCCCCCGAGCAGATCCAATCCCAGGGCACTCGCCGCCATCCATCACAAGAGGCGCTCTCTCAGCAGAGCTCCACTCTCAAAGCATTCTCGCCTACCGACGGGTGCTCAGAAGACCCTACCAACAGAAAGTATGTGGATGTGCATGTACACCTGGATGTCAAATTGTTTTCAAAAAGCCTTTTCCCAGGGGAGTGTCTGTTAAAAATCATTATAGCAACTATTTTCACTCTGGGGCAATGAATAACTGAGGAAACTCAAGAAAAGGTAACATGTCCAGAGGCTTTAAAAAGCTCTGGCCTACTCTGTAGGATGCCGACCTTGTAAACAAAGTGGGACGCTCAGGAAGAGTCAGGAGCTCCGGGTGTTTAAGGAAACCTTTGGGAAATCATTGGCTGACCACCAAGTTCACCCAGTAGAGCTCACTAGCTCTGCACGACAAAGAATTCAGAACTTGCAGAATGATTTCAGGATGATTAAACAACTATAGCAATAGTACAAGCAAACACTAACAGAGGTAGCAGAGGGGGAGGAGCCTGATCTCCAGTCACCCGTGCTGTTACTTTCAGGACACGCCTTTCTTTCTTTTTCTTGTTCTTTTTTGGGGGGCTTTCTCTGTATCCCTGGCTGACCTGGAATTTGTTGGAGACTCAGGTTAGCCTTGAACTCACGGAGATCCACCTGCTTCTGCCTCCCGAGTGCTGGGATTAAAGATGTGTGTCACCACTTTCTGACCAATACTGACTACCTTTCAATACTAAGATTACAAAATTTATTCCTTTAATTTTTAAAATATTTATTTTATGTGCATGAGTGTTTTGCTTGCAAAAAACATCTGAGTATCTTGTACATTCTGGAGTTTTGGGTAGTTGTGAACCACCATGTGGTGTTAGGAATCAAACCCAAGTCCTCTGCCAGAACAGGTATTCAACTATTGAGTCATCCTTCCAATTCCCACRAAATGCATTAAAAAACAAAGCAAAACAAAACAAAAACAGGAAGTGTGACCCATACATGGGTGAAAGAAAGCAATGAACAAAATCTAACCTCCTGTAAGTATAGACAAGGACTTTAAAAAAAAAAAAAGATTACAAATCAGTTATTTTTAAATTCTTAAAAATTTTATTATTTTAAAAAACTAAAGAAAGGTAAAGCAGTAAAGGAAAAGTATGAGGAGGACAAAGGCTCCTAAATGGAAAATCAATAAAGATATGGAAATTAGTCATTTCTAAGCCAAATATGAGTGCGGAGAAGGGAAGAGACAGCTCAGCAGTGAAGAGTGGTGTGCTCTTCCTCCAGGACTGGAGTTCAATTCCTGGGGCCCATCCAGGGTGGGTCACAACTGCCTAGCTCCAGATCTGATGCCTCTGGAGATGTCCTCAAGTACAAGTGGCCTCCTCAGGTGCTTACACGCGAGTGCACATACCGACATGCAGACACACCAACTGCAAGTAATGAACTCAGAGGAGATTTTCAAAAGCAGATCTCAGCATTCACGAACAGGACCAGGCAAGCTTAAATAAAGTTAGGTTTAGTCTGAGGAACAGAAGGAAAATGAACAGGATTTCAGAGCCCAAGAGAAACCAACATTTTCAAAATAGGACCCACAGATAGGAGAAAAATGCCAAAAACTACTTGAAACAATAATGGCTGAAAACTTTCCAAATCTGACACAATTAATCTGAACATTCCAGAAGCTCAGTAAATTCCAAGTAGAAATCTAAGAGAGCCACGCCTAGACCCAGGAGAATCATCACCGACCGAGTATCTTACCTACAAAGTCCTAAAACCAAAACTTAAGAGTCCTAGCTGAAACAACAGGGCACAGGTAGGTGGTAGAATTAATCCACACACAAGAAAGAGAAGCTCAACGGGGAAACAGAGAAGGTAAAGTGGATCCACACACTATCTTTGATCAGAATATGAGAGAAAAAGAGTTATAACTGCATAAAACCTAAGTGACAGCTCAAAGTGGCAGAGGAAGGACATATGAATGTTCTTTAGTACACTATTAAAGTTAAGGAAGGTGACATTAACCTAAAGAGATTGCTATAAAGTCCAATGTAATTATACTCTTCAAGACAAGCACTAAGAAATTAAAACAAACAAATAAGCAAAACAACTACAAATACTGTGAGTAGTACCTCATAGTAAAACAGTATTCCTAAGAGATGGCAGATGACCTTGCTCAGCCTTCTCCGTCAGCACAAGAAAGGAATCCCAACTGGGGGCCGCCTGCTTCCCTTCGGGTAAATCAATTACAATTCCCAAGGCCCTAGCATCCTCACCTATAAAAAGCAGCCAGCTTCCTCACCTGGCACTTCCTAAGGGAAATGAGCTGCTCCTTGCTAGGGAGCTGTGTCTGTTTAAGGTCAGACTTCTGTGCGTCTGCTTTCTGTCTCTTTCCACTGCCTCAGCAATCAACAAATACTACTCTAGAAAATCCTCATTTAACACAAAGGAAAGTAATAATAAAAGGAGAAAAAGAGAACAAATTATTTCAAAACCTACTATAAAGCCACAGTAATCAAAACCATATACGCGCGCGCACAACTTCATTTAGTGTTACCTGTACGGACAACTGGATGCTAGTTTTGCTGTCATACCTCAGCCTATAAAAGCAATAATGGTCACAGAATGTGCCGTGTGTGATAAGTGTTTGGTTAATATTGGAAAGGCCTAATTAATGTGTTGATGCTACAAATAGTAGCACTGTGCTACAATAGAAAACACTGAAACTATGTAGATTTCATCAGGAAACCACCTAAAAAGAAGGAAAAAATAAGGTAGATTCAGGAATATGGTTAGATAAAAAAAAAACTATAAAAATTACTGGAGAAATCTGGTCTACCAAAGAAGCTGCTGCCACACTTCAAACAAAATTAAATAAACTGGTTGTCCAAACTGCACTGAAATTGAGCTTTAAAGATGTCCAAAGAGTCTCACTTACAAACATGCAAAGGCATAGAGGGACAGACTTGCCTGAGCACTGTGTGGCAATGAAATCTGAGGTCACACAATTAAAGTCAGGCACAGAGTACAGAGAGGAGATTGCATGAGATCTCAAAAACAAAACCAAAAACCAAACAACAACAAAAACCCAGAAAACTGGCACATAACCGGCCGGCCGACGTCATCAGACAGTACGGGCGGTGGCCATGTTGTTTATGGGCTTTCACTAGTGTCTCATCCCAGGAGTGGGGAAAAAATACTTGTAAAAAGTCGGAATTTAAAGTCTCATTAATGATAGATGAATCCATGTGGTCATTCTGATCTGCCATGAAAATGTTAGTGTAGAGGTTATATTTCTGCTCCAAACACAACCTCAATATATCAGCCCCTTGATAAGGACATTATTTCAYTTGCCAAGGCCACATACATACCCATGGCAAATTAATCTTATCACACAGACACTATTAYCATCTCGTAAGAGTAATTACAGTGTACTGAAATAATTTAAGAGATCATATTCATAACTATTACAGTACACTTTTTAAATGCTTATATTTTATTACCACATACTGTTACTCTCTTAYTGTGCCTACTCTATACATTAAACTTTATCATATGAATGTTGCATAAAGAAAATGCATCATATATCGATTTTGGTGCCACCTCTGGTTTTAAACATTCCTTAGGGGATACATCCTGAGGATAACAAGAAGACATACACACACACAAGCACACAACACACACCCCACCCCATCACACATACCACACCCCATCACACACCCCACACCACAAACATTGCTCCTCTCTATCCACAGGGAACTCCTGAAAAAGAGCAACAATTTAGAAAACGGGGAAGCTGAGAGAGAACAAACTCACAGAAATATAATTTCACACTGAATCTAAACATTACTTTTTAAATGTTGTTGCTTGAGACAGTCTTTCTAGATAGTCCAGCTGTCTGCATACAAAGTGTTGGTTTTACAAGCATGCACTTTTCACACCCCACTAGGCCCAGCAATCTGAGGAAGAGCACTGTTAACAAGTTTGTTAAAAAGAAGCTCTTGTACATCCTATGGGCACAGGCATGTAGATTTAGTACAGTACTAGAAAGGTAGTTTTGCACTAGTTACAAAAACATACCTTTGGTCTTGCAACTGCACTTTATGGAATTTATTCATATGGGAATGCACAGATGCAAAACAAAATGTTTCAGAGCATTGCCGTTTACTACAGGAGCCACAACGACTTCAGTATAGTTTAGTAATCRCCCTGCTGCTCAAAGGGGCAAAAGCAGAGAATGGGAACTTAGTGCTGGGGTAGCCACCTGCACAGAAGACTGACAGTGAGGTGCACCAAGAGGGGCCCTGAGGACATGGAGATGCAGTGGCCAGGGCTGCGCGGACGGCGCCAGATGAACAAGGGGGAGTAGAAACAGGGGCCTCTGAAGAGAACTTAAATGTGCTAAAGGTGGAAATGCAGAATTACATATTTATATTTGATTACACGTGCCTCTGCTAAAGTAAACTCACAGCACAAGAGGCACAAARCCAGGTCAGGGGCTTTCTAATGGTTACACTTCACTTGTGACTATTTAAGAATGCTGTACATTCAAAAATTAAGTAAATTTAAATGCAGCTTTTCAATTATGAAAATTTCTTGGTTTGGTTTTTCTTTTTCTTTTTCTTTTTCTTTTTCTTTTTTTTTTTTTTTTTTTTTGGTTTTTCGAGGCTGGCTCTCCAGGGCTGTAGACCAGGCTGGCCTCAAACTCAGAAATCCACCTGCCTCTGCCCTGCCTCCCAAGTGCTGGGATTAAAGGCATGAGCCACTAMCACCTGGCTAAGTCTTCCTACTTTTTAAATTTATTTTTGTTTTATGTTAATTTTGAGACGCGGTCTCTATTTAGCCTTGCRGTCCTGTCCACAAATTCACAGACATCAACCTGCCTCTGCCCCTCAAGTGCCAGGAGCCATCATGACCCACATCTTCCTACATTTTTATTTTTCCGCAGAGCAACTGTAGTAAGGGAGCTCGCTGTGTTGAAGCTTTCAGCGCCTGCAGCAAGCTCAGAAGAATACAGCCACAAGTCAAAGCTGAGGGGAGCAAGAGCCAGACAAATCCCGTCTGGAGAGCAAATGGCTATTCCAAGAGGCTCTTGGTGTGAAGTGTGAGGTCAGAGGCAACTTAGGGATGCAGCAGGACCTGAGCGCCCACAGCCTCTGAGAGAAAAGAAACTCAGGAGGCAGGTCCACTAGTTACTCAGCAATATTCAGTAATGACTTTGTGATAAAATCCTAGTATTTTCCAGTCAAAACAAGTTAAAATAAGGTGACTGTGAGCCTGGCTTCTGGTCCCCATTCCAGTGCCATCTCAGCAGAGAGAATTTTCTCGCATGAAAGTCTGACTCTCCAGGTACAGCTGGCTGTGGCCATGAAAGTCAGTAGGCTGACTAAAGTGAGCAATCACGGAGTCGCCGCTCTCCACCTCAGCTCTGAGGGTTCCATACGAAAGGAAGACAAGTCTGCTGCTCTTCCTGTGCAGCAGAGAACAGGTAAGCAGAYTATGGTGAAGAAAAGAGCAAACTCTGCTCTACTGAGGCAGACTAGCAGCTTCACAWGAGGAATCTTTCAGATTAGCCAGAAGGACCATTGTTTAAAATCCTGTATTCAAAATAAGTCACTTCCTCTTTTCCCCTGAAGAACATAAGGCACTTGGTACTCACTCCATCCACTCTCCACCCCTTGAAAGGCCAGTACGCTGTCCTCACACTCACTTCCTCAGAGAGGAGATGAGTGAAAACAGCTTGGGAGGCAATCACAGGGCACCGCTGAGCACCACTGGAGAGCAGAGGCCGGGGCTCTGCGCAGGGCTCCCTCCTTCAGCCCTGGCTCGCACAGGGAGCACCACACAGCGCCTACCCAGGGCTCTCAGCCCACCCAGAACCGACTCTGGCTCCATCTAGCAAAGCTGCTGCAGTCATGGCTACCACCATGATTAGATCTGATGGATGCCAGAGACAAACCAAAAATAAAATACTGCTGACAGGCAACTGTGACAGGTACATTTAGGAAGCCACTGGAAGGGAACCAGTCAAGAAGTGCAACTCTGAGGAAAAGCCCTTATGCCAGTAGAACCCAAGAGACACGAAAGAAACTTACTTCACAATTTTAAGAGAGGCTTGGCAAAAATTCTTACAAATCATAAGAAACTAATAGACCAAGACATTTTAAAGTTTTAAGTAAACATACCGCACAGTAAGCATATGCTGCTCCTTTATGTCCCATTCTTCCTCCCCATCAGCCACTCTCATGTCACATGCATGTGCATATGGCTTTATGTATGGACATAAAATATAGGGCCACAAAGAAAGAGCATGTATCTGCCTCTGTGAGACGGCCTTAACTTGCCAGGTCTGATTCGCTTCTGCCAGGCACACACTGTACTTTAGGGCTGTGAGACTTCCATTGTGGTCTCTATGACAGTTCTTCCTCCACTTCTGCTTCTGTGACTCCTTGCTTAGGGCCACGTCTTACTACTGTGACAGTGCCGCCTCAGCACTGCTGCGCACACTGTGRCCCACTGATGTGGGGTCTTCCGGTGAGCACCCCGGACTGCTCCACTTGAGTCATATGCAAGACTTACTTCTCAGGTTTGTCTGGTATTTTGCTGCTGCTGTTGTTGTTTTTATTTTAAGAACCCTCCATACTGACTTCACAGGGTAAGACTAGTTCAGATTCCCACCAGCGGTGTAAGTCTACATCCTCACCAGCATTTGTTATTCTCTTAACTGTCATTCTGGCTGTAATGAAATAGAATCTCAGTGTATCTTGTTTTTTATTTTCTTTAGACAGGCTCTTACTATGAAGCTATGGCTGGCTTGGAGTTCAAACACTCACCGGCCTCTGTTTCTGAGGTGTCTCGATTAAAGGTGTGGCCACCACCCCCTCTCAATGAAGTTTTGATTTGCATTTGCATGATGGCTCGTGGAGAACATTTTTTATGATTATTAGTAATCCACTGACTCAGCCTGTTTCATTAGTCCATTTACTGACTGAATTGTTTGATTTCTTGTTTAGCTTCATTTTTTTAATTCTTTGTATATTCTAGATATTGGTCTTCTGTCCGTAGCATAGCTAGCAATTGCCGCCCATTCTGCAGGCTGTCTCTTCACCCAATTAGCTGCTTTCTTTGCTGTGTAGAAGGCTTTTAATTACATGAGAGCCTGTCTGTCAATGTTGGTCTTATTATTTCCAAGTGAAGGGGAGTCCCACTCAGAAAGTTCGTGCGTGTGCCTATTTCTTGAAGTGTTTTCCCTACTTTTAGCCTCTAACAGCTTCATAGGTTCAGCTCTTACATTAAACATACCAAAGATTTGCAAAACAAGTTTGTGTTACTGCTAAGCATAGCATGGAGAAGTATTATTAAGGAGAAAAAGGAAATTTCTTATCATGTACAAAAAAAGGATATTCACAGGTAGARCAACATCAGTAGGTGTCACAAAATGCCAACATTAAAATTGGCAGCAGATCTGGAAAGCTCCTCACCCCACACCACAGTGCTTTAAACAAAAAAAACCAAAAAACCAAAAAAACAAGCTAAGCCTGCTTTGGGTGGGGTAGCTTTGATTCTTAGCTGG
The DNA here is from genome assembly GCA_002335545.1 of Apodemus speciosus. NCBI lineage: Eukaryota > Metazoa > Chordata > Mammalia > Rodentia > Muridae > Apodemus > Apodemus speciosus. The sequence goes on from BDUI01004746.1 coordinate 48,593, forward strand.
GCTAAAGAACTGAGTCACTGAGATGGGCACGCCATCTGTGCTGGACATTCATAAACCACCATTTTGCTAGCCATTACTGCCTATGCAATAAAAGAGACAAATGTTCGATGCCAGCAGTCTATCTTGGTAGCAGCACTTGGGCCATGTGTTATGACAATATCCACAGAAGAATGAGCCAGATCCAGGGTTAGTTAGTAAAAGCAGGACTGCACTACCATCGAGATCAGAACAACACAAGAGAGAGACATGAGTCTAAACACATGGTGTGGCAGCAGCTCCAAACCACGGTACGCTTGGTGTGGTTGCTAACACAGTTCTTCTGAGTAGCGGAAAAAGAAACTAATTTTAAACTGGGCCTCCTATGAAGCCTTTCAGAGAAACCTTCAGAGATAAGGTTCTTCCCTTGAGCATCTGAGTTCAATTCCCAGCATCCATGTCAGATAACTTACAACTACATTTAACTCTAGCTCCAGGGGATACAAGACCTTCCTTCTGGCCTCTGTGAGCATCTACACTCACAGGTATATACCTGTGGTGGTTTGAGGAAGTATGGTCCCTGAAAGACCACAGGGAGGGGCCCTATTAGGGGGTGTGACCTTGTTGGAGTAGGTATAGTCTTGGTGGAGAAAGTGTGTAACTGTGGGGGAGGGTTTAGAGGTCTCCTATGTTCGAACCATGTTCAGTGTGGCTCAGTTGCTTCTGCTGGCTAGGGATCTAGATGCAGAGCTCTCGGCTTCTTCTCCAGCACCATGTCTGTCTGTGTGCTACCACGCTTCCTGCCACAATGATAGTGAATCAACCTCTAAAACTGCAAGTCAGCTCCAATTAAATGGTTTCTTTTATAAGACTTACCATGGTCATGATGTCTCTTCCCAGCCACTAAACCTTAACTAAGACAATACACAAACACAAACCAAAGATATATGCAATCTAAAATAAAATTTTAATTTTTAAATAGTTTATCAATTTTGTATAAGGGGATATATATTCATGTATATGCGTGTGTGTGTGTGTGTGTGTGTGTGTGTGTGTGTGTGTGTGTGTGTGTGTTCGTTCGTTCCAGAGATTGATGTTGGGTTATCTTCCTCTAGTTTGCTCACTTATTTTGTGGCAGGATCTTATTGGACCTGGAGTGTTGACCCAGCTGTGCTGGCTAACTAGTAAATCCTCAGTCTCCTTCTGTTTCTGCTACCCTAGCACTGGAATTACAGGCAAACAATATGGCTTAAGTCTTAGYATGTGTGTACTGGGGTCTGAACTCAGCCCTCATGCTCACAGAGCGAGCAAGCACTTTATCAACTGAGGTAACTCRYTCAGCCCYTAAATCTGTTTATAATTTACTGGTGCTTTTACCCCAAGATGAGTTGGAAGACAAAACCTGACCCACTAACACCGGAGACGATGCTAAGCAGGCAACATGGRAAAGGTGATCAGCACCTGTTCCAGCCATCCAAACAAAGGTGGACTGAGCTTTGTAGACGACTGTCACTATGTGGTGTGGAGGGTGACATCTAAGTTGTCTCCAATGTCAGAGCAAACTGTCCCCTAAAAAGCAAGTTCCATATTACATGTTCCACACAACTCCACCTTCCATTAAATCAGGAATCTATAAAATAAGAGGTAAGACCCAGGCAGAAGTCTACGCTTACAAACAGTTTCCTCTGAACCAAAGCACATTTCTGTCCCTTTATCCAGCAATTCGTCTACTCAACAGGTATCTAAATATTTATTCATGTATTTTATGTATGGGTACTTTGTCTGCGTGTACATCTGCAAGCCAGAAGACAACATTAGACAGTTGTGAGCTGCCATGTGAGTGTTGGGAWYTGAACTCAGGACCATCAGAAGAGCRGTGAGTGCTCTTAACCACTGAGCCATCTCTCCAGCCTCCTCAAATAGATATCTAAAAAACCCTGTTTGGGTTTAACAAGGGAGCCATCACTGGGTAATTTAGTCATTTCTCTCTCATCTGTAAAACACGGGATTGTTTTATATATTTAAGGTTCTTTTGAAGTTTAAAATAAGGATGGAATCTGGCAAATGTCAAATTTTATTATAATGTGGATTTCAAATTCTGTTATATCCTATTTGAATCTATTACCTGAGATTATTTTAAGCAAATCCTATTTATAAATAAATAAACCTCTCTTTCCCTCCTAAATATTTGGTCCTAAACAAAAGTTTCAGAAATCAGCTTAAGTTGGTCATGTCACAGCTCTACACACCTGCCATCCTCCTGCCCTGAGGAAGAACCGCAGAGCACAAGCCRAGACGTTAATGTGGTCACTGTAGCCTACATTTCTATGTGTCTGAGTGTGGTGATGGCCATCCATGTACATGGAGGCCACAGGAACGGGTCCCATGTCTTATTCTATCACTCTTTGCCTTATTCCTTAGAATGAGGACCTCTCACCAAACTAAGAGGTCAGCTGTTGGGTTAGCAAGCCCTAGCAATCCCCCTGTGTGCACCCTCTACAGTACTGGGCATGTGCAGTCCCACCCCGCTTGCTTGTCTATGGACTTGCATTCAGGTGACTAATCTCCCCGTCTTTATACTTCTTTGCTCTGSCCCTGGCTGGAACTGCAATGGGTACTACGCATTACCTGACAGTTTGGGAGGCTGGGGGCAGGTGGTTATAGGGAGTGTTTGTATCTGAAGAAGAGAATGAACTTTGTTTGTCAACAGGGGAGAAAATATACACATCATATAATCTGGGCCCGAGGAAGCAGAACTATCCTTCCATGAGTACCCTGAAGTGACAGGCCTGCCAATGAGCCTGAGCACTGACGAGGCAGGTACACCAAGTAATGCCAAATGTGACCTCTAGCCAACATCAGCAAAGAGGCGTGTGGACAGGAAAGCCTGCTCAACACATATCTGTGTGAGCCCAGCCACTGTGTAAGACAGGAACAGTAAGGAATGCCTGTTCTGTTTTCCTGTGCTGTCATCTTATTGTCTTGGGACAGTTTCTGTGTCTAAGAACACTCACACAAGACCACACTGTTGTTCTCTATCCCCTGACCCATGAGTAAATTTCAGTATTTATTTACCTCCAAAGCACACAAAAGGGCTCTGCTGCCCTATCCTGTGTGGAGTACTGGGCCTCAGACCAGAGATGGCCGTCATCATGCGAGGCACCTTAGCCCTCACTGTGAGATCAGCTAACTGTAGTTTTCTAGGGAAGGTGAAGGTAGACTTTGCTAATGTTTGGATCTTCTCTTGGAAACCAAGACACCAGCTGTCTACAAGAAGGCCAAAAGAATGCCCGAGTCCTTACTAGGAAGCTGAGACATCAAATGTGAGCGTTTCTCCAGATYATGGCTGCTCAGACTAATAGGGCTCACTGTTCCCAGGAAACTCACTGCTAACTCTCGTGTAGTCCACTAGCCCTTTGCTGGAGCTCAGACTGGCAACAGTGAAGCCCCTGCCCACACGCTGTTACCTGCTTCCCCTTCACCACATGCTTGGGCACTGGCACCCTGACCTCCAGGTCAGTGTAGTCCTGCGACCAGATGTAGTTCTCACGGATGGCGCCGTTGTAACTGTCAGGATTTTTCTGGAACTGCTCCTGAATCCTGAGAAAGAACAAGAAAACTGAGATGCACCAGAGAAATCCCAGAGCAGCTTCACATGTGCTAGTCCTATGTCCTGAGGAAATCACGCTCACACACACACACACAGGATAACTTGCTTTTTACATCTGTTAAAGTCTCTTTGGGGGCAATTTCCTTTGTGACACTCATATGTGGTCTCCCAGGAAATCAGAGTTCGGCTTGTTGTCAGTTCAGACCCAGGCCTGTTAAGTAGACAAACAGCTTGGTTAAGAAAATCCCTGGCTCAGCTGGGCGGTGGTGGTGCACGCCTGTAATCCCAGTACTCTGGGAGGCAGAGGCAGGCGGATTTCTACAGAGTGAGTTCCAGGACAGCCAGGGCTATACAGAGAAACCCTGTCTGAAAAAAAACAAA
>BDUI01004747.1:13563-24046 GCA_002335545.1 Apodemus speciosus
CCAGAAAAAGGGAAATGAAATGTAAATAAAGAATATATCCAATGAAAAAATAAAAAAAATCGAAAATAAAATTGAAGGATAAAATACTTGATACTTTTTCTGTAAAATGGAAAATCACTTGACTTTAGTATCTTTCAATATCTTTTTGTCATAACATCTTTCAATAAATCAAGTGCAGAAGGAATTTAGCTTAGTGGAAGGAGAGAAAGCATCAACCACAATGTTATTATACCTCTGTCACCTCTAAGACAGAAACATGGCAAGTGTGTTCATTTTCTGTAGCTTCTATTGAAGACAGCAATTTTCCTATTTCCACTTTTTATGCCCACATGTTTCTACAGGTAGGCAAGCACTCTAAGATGTGAGCTAAATTCTAGTTTAGGAAATCAGATGTTTTCTGAGTATAAAAATAGCATTGATACTTAAGAGGTGATTTTTTTCCAGGAAATATTATAGTGATTCTGATTAAATGGATTAATAGGTAAAAGATTTTTCTACTAAGCACAATGATCTGAGTATGATACTGGGAGCAACTCTGTCAAGGAAAATTGTTCTCTTTCACATGATTGCTTTAGTATATACATCTCCCCCACTAATCAAATGTTACAATAAATGTTATATCTTTAAAATGCATTACATGACCTGTAAAACTCCCACACTGAATAAACTTGAGAGTCGTGTAACTACATTATTTAAAAAGAGTCCCTTCCTTCAGTTAATTTCATATATAGCCACTTTGCTGATAGGAGTGTAAACTTGTCATAGCCCTTTGGAAATCAATCTGGTAGTTTCTCAGAAAACTGTTAATAGTTCTACCCCAAGACCCAGCTATACCACTCCTGGGTAAAAGATGTTCCACCATTCCATGAAGGCTCTTGCTCAACTATGTTCAAAACAACTTTATTCACAATAGCCAGAAACTAGAAACAACATGAATGTCACTCCACTGAAGAATGGATTCAGAAAATGTAATACATGTACACCATGAAATACTGTTCTGATATTAAAAACAAAGTCACTATGAATTTTACAGGAAAATGGGTGAAACTTTAAAATCTCATCCTGAGTGAGGTAACTCAGTTCCAAAAGGACATGCATGGTATGTATCCCCTTATAAGTGGATATTATCTGTAAAATATAGGTACCACATTACACTCCATAGAACCAAAGAAACTAAACAAGAAGAAAGACCCAAGCGAAGAAGCTTGAATCTCACTGAGAAGGGGGAGTAAAATAGTCAAAAGAGGCAGATGGAGGGAGGGATCTAAGAGGGAAGGGGAATGGGGATGGGAATGGGGAGTTCAAAATCAGGAGTGGGGAAGGACAGGAGAAATGGCCAGGTGGTCATAAAATAGGATATTACCAGAACAGAGAAGTGGGAGAGGGTTGATTGGGGAAAGGATGGAGGGAAGAGGGCTTATGGGAATTATGGGGCAGGGATAATCAGGAAAGGGGAAATCATTTGGAATGTAAACGAAGAATATAGAAAAGAAAAAGAAGAAAAAATATTAGTAGAAACAAGAAAAGCAAAAAAAAAAAAAAAAAAAAAAAAAAAGGAATGGAAATCCGTAACTGACAAAGATGAAGAGTGAGGTATCTCCATGATGAGACAGAGACCTGGGATAAAGAAGACACACCCCAGAATCTGTGGGAGTAATGTTAGATGTGACTCAATTCATGGTGAATATAGTACCTAGAAGCCACCTCCTGTAACCAGACAGGAATCCCCACAGATCCATAGGGACAACAGCTCAACCACAAAATGTTCAACCCAAAATTTATCCTGTCTACAATGCAGGCATGGAGGATGGAGCAGAGACTGAGGGAATGTCCAACTAATAACTGACCCAATTTGTGATCCAATCCGTGAGCAAGCACCAATCCCTAACACTATTAGTGATACTCTGTTATGCTTGCAGACAGGAACATGTCCTCTGAGAGGCTCCACCCATCAGCTGATTCAGACAGATACAGACAACCACAGCCAAACAGTAGAAGGAGATTGGGGACTCTTATAGAATACACAAGGTTGAATTGCATGCCCTAAAAGGGATAGGAACTCCACAGGAATACCTATAGAATCAATTAACTTAAACCCCTTTTGTTCCTAGACTATAAGAAATCAGCCAAAGAATATCATACATGAGCGGAACCTAGGCCTCCCGATAAATATGTTATCAGATGTGCAATTGGACCTTCATGTGGGTCCCAAACAAGTGGAGCTAGGGCCTATATATGGGATATGTTCTTAGCTGAGGTGCCTGGTCTGGTATCACTGAGAGAGGAAGTGCCTAGCTTCACAGAGACTTTAAGGGCCAGAGTTGGGGAGATACCAGGGGACCCCACCTGCTCATAGAAGGGAAGGGGAGAATGGCAGAAGGAGTATGGGAGGGGGTTACTGGGAGGGGGAAGTGAGCAGGATGTAAAGTTAATAAGTAAAAAAAAAAAATAAACAATAGCGAGTTAGAGTCCCACCCCACATTTCTTCTCGCCAACACAATATTTTCTGCAATGCCTATTGCTCTAAAATACCAAGGAATTGTTGCTTCAGATATAAAATGAAGTTACATATAATTCTAATCACTTATTGGCCCACATTCCATTTCATTACCATTCTTTAATTTGACAGCCAAGCAGTCATTAGCTTCTGAGTTTAATGGCAGCAAAATTTACTCTGAAATACCTCAGTGAGATAAGGTAGGTCCAAAGAATAAGCTGTGTTTTATGTCCATTTTGTGTGTGTGTGTGTGTGTGTGTGTGTGTGTGTTCATTTCAAGCTTTTATCCATTTCACATACCTAAGCAATCCCANCTGTTATGGGAACAGGATCCATATGAAGGCAAAAAACTTCAGAGAAAACTCCATTTCACTTGTTGGGGGATCCACATGAAGACCAAGCTGCACATTTGGTACATATGTATAGGGGAGCCTAGGTCCAATCTATGTTTGCCCTTTGAATGGTGATTCAGTCTCTGGGAGCCCTCAAGAGTTCAGGTTAGCTGGTCTTCCTGTGCAGTCCCTTTCTTCCTTGAGTCCGACAAAACTTCCCCTGAATTTTCCACAAGACTTCCCAAGCTCAATCTAATGTTTGGCTGTGGGTCTTTGCATCTGTTTCAGGTAGCTGCTGGATGGAGCCTCTCAGTGGACAGTTATGCTACAGTCCTGTCTGCAAGCACAACAGTATCATTAATAGCGTTTTTGCCCATCAAATGGCCCTGCTTTCTTAATTCATCAAGCAGGTTCTTGGTAGCATAGTGTTCTTTTCTTAGTAACTATCTCTGCATTATTGGTCCTACCACAATACAGAATACCACAATATATTCTGGTTACTATAAGAAAGTTAATACGCTAAAGTAAGAGAAAATTCTGTGATGATGTGGAATCATACTATTTGGATCAGAACTTTCAGGAAGCAATTAGTCAAACAGGTTATAACATGGTATCCAGGCATGGAAAACTTTTAACACTATGCCAAATACTCAAGAGGAGATATTTACTTTGACTAAGTTTTAATCACTGGTAAACTCACTTTGCTATTGTGAGATTGAGGTGAGACAAAAACAGTCTAGTGGCAGGAGTATGAAAAGGAAATGTTTATTTATTTCATTCCAACCCAAAATAAGGGGGCAGTAACAGGGTGACACCAGGGCAAGATGTAGATATGATCTGGGAAGACATGACTGAGAGACTTCCTTTTGAACAGGCCACATTTTGCACAGTTCCACAACATTCCAATAATCAAATTTTGAATTTATCATTAATTAATTCACCAATATCCTCATGAACCAGTCATCTCCCTCCAATGCACCTCTGAATATGACTTGTGTCAGGGACAAAGGCTTCAACATTTAAGACAGTTTTTTGAACAAGAGAGGTTTGTAAACAAACCACATCACTAAAAGAAAGGGAGTGAAAAGAGTTAATTAGAACTTCAGCAAGACAAGCTGAAGTCAGAATAAATCTGTAACCAGAGCCCAATTTTCCAAACTAGTCCAGCATAATTAAGGCTTCAAAATAAAGTAGTACCTTGCTGGGAGTATCTATGACATTAGTCAGGGTCAGGTAGGAACACAATCTCTTTCAGACACTCTAGGTTGTTAAGGTTCAGGCAATTAATGTTTCTGAAAAGAGTAGGGAGGGTACTTGAAAACCGATGAAGCAAGACTTATATGCCAGGGCTTTGACTAAGGAAATAAAGCAGACAATGTAGGTTAGTACCTTAGCTAGCACATCCTGGGATAAGCCCTGTAGAGAATCCCCAACTGTTCTAGTTTTACTTCCATACTCTGCAAAATAGGAATGAAAGATCACTTAACTCATTGTAAAGTAGTTAGCTGAGTACTCATTGACCAAATAAGTTCATCAATTCAACATTAGCATAGCTCTTTCTTTCTCTTTTATAAAGATCAAATCTATGTACTTTAAGTCTTGAGTTTCCCTAATTTTTATATGTTCAATGATCAAAACACAAGATCCTTCACAGAATTGATAAAGAAAATAGGCATACATTTTGAAAACAAATAATAAAATTTCCATTACTGAGTACTGATGGTGACTATATAAGGAAAAAGCTGTTTTAGTCCCTTCATTAAAACCTTAAAATGAATTATATATATTTTAAGGAACCACATTCAGAAACTTCTTTCTATGGCTACAAAATATGACTACAAAAGTAGATGTCATTGAAAAAAATTCTCTAAAAGTCTAATTGAGAAATATACAGTAGGCATACAGTAGTTTTTGACTAGCAAATTTCAGCAGCAAGTAATTTCAAACGTCTGTGTGAACATTTCTCAAGATGAATGCAGAAAGAGACAATGGTATGTTCTAAATACCTTCCTAACTACACATGAGACAAATTTATTAGTGCTACTTAATACTGAGAAAATAATCAACATGTTATATATAAATAATATGTACTTAAATCCTTAGTTCTATGTTATCTGTTAAATATTTTGAGTATTTTTCTTAAGTCAAATGTAATAGCATATCTATCTTTTTGTGACATTACTTGAAGAAAAAAGAGAGCTATAGAAGTGTCTGACCATGAATCCTACTCATGGCATTAGTATTACTGTCTCAAAACTATATGTATTATGCAAGCAGATCAAAAAATCCATTCCATTCATCTGTATTACACCAATGCAAACTGCAGAAATATTTTATGTCAAAGAAATCACCTATAGTATGGCATGCTAGGTAATAAGGATAATATAAATCAATGCTGAACATTGATTTTATAATGAACAACTTTGCACATGTAAACTGCTTCATACAAATTGAAACCCACATATATACATATTGTATAACATTTATTAAAAGTTGATTTAAATAAAAACTGAATTATGGGGACAGGAGCCTTCAGGTTGCCATTTGCATCAGGTAGCCAGGTGGCTCCACAGCCTTCTGTGCATGGTCCACCAGGAGACAGAGATCTCCCAGCAGCACTTTCAATTCTGAGCATARAGGTGAGATCTCCACCTTCTTTCCAATATTTCTCTGGAAGGGAATAGCTAGGAGCACACAGGGAATTTGATCAGTGGAGCAGCTGGGACAGGGCCTTCAAGGTGCCATTTGCAACAGGGAGCCAGGCAGCTCCACAGCCTTCTGTGAACTGACCCTGCCAGAAGAGTGCTCATCCCTCAGGAGTATAAATAAAGTCTTACAGATAAACAGGAGGAATGAGCTCCAGCCAGAGACAACAAGACCAACTAACACCAGAGATAACCAGATGGCAAAAGGCAAGCACAAGAACCCTACCAACAGAAACCAAGGCTACTTGACACCATCAGAACCCAGTTCTCCCACGACAGCAAGTCCCAGATACCCCAACACACTGGAAAAGCAAGACTTGGATTTAAAATCCCATCTCATAATACTGACAGAGGACATCAAGGACATGAATAGCTCCCTTAAAGAAATCAGGAGAACATTGGTCAATAAACAAGACTTTAAAGAGGAAACACAAAAATCCCTTAAAGATTACAGAATTACAGGAAAACACAAATAAACAAGTGAAGGAACTGAACAAATACATAGAGGTTCTGAAAATGGAAGTAGAAACAATGAAGAAATCACAAAGGGAGACAACTCTGGAGATAGAAAACCTTGGAAAGAAATTAGGAGTCAAAGATGCAAGCATCAGCAAGAGGGTACAAGAGATAGAAGAAAGGATCTCAGGTGCTGAAGATACCATAGAAAACATTGACTCAACAGTCAAAGTAAATGCAAAATGCAAAAAGCTCCTACCTCAAAACATCGATGAAATCCAGAACACAATGAGAAGACCAAACATAAGGATTATAAGTATAGAAGAGAATGAAGATTTACAACTTAAAGGGCCAGTAAATATCTTCAACAAAATTATAGAAGAAAACTTCTCTATCCTAAAGAAAAACATACCCATGAACATAAAAGAAGCCTATAGAACTCCAAACAGACTGGACCAGAACAGAAAGTACTCTCAGCACATAATAATCAAAACACCACATCCACTAATCAAAGAAAGAATATTAAAAGCAGTAAGGGAAAGGGGTCAAGAAACTTATAAAGGCAGACCTATCAGAATTATACCAAATTTCTCACCACAGATGATGAAAGCTAGAAGATCCTGGGCAGATCTCATATAGACCCTATGAGAACACAAATGCCAGCCCAGACTACTATACCCAATAAAACTCTCAATCACCATAGATGGAGAAACTAAGATATTCCATGATACAACCAAATTTACACAACATTTTTCCACAAACCCAGCCCTACAAAGGATAATAGATGGAAAATGCCAACACAAGGAGGGAAACTACACCCTTGAAAAAGCAAGACAGCAATCTTCTTCCCACAAACCCAAAAGAAGGTAACCACACAAACATAAAAATAACATCAATAATAACAGGAAGGAACAATCACTATTCCTTAATGTCTCTTAACATCAGTGAAATCAATTCACCAATAAAAAGACATAGGCTAACTGAGTAGATATGTAGACAGGACCCAGCATTTTGCTGCATAAAGGAAATTCATCTCAGTGTCAAAGACAAACACTACCTCAGAATAAAAGGCTGGAAAACAATTTTACAAGCAAGTAGTCCCAGGAAACCAGCTGGAGTGGCCATTCTTATATCAGATAAAATCAACATTCAATGAAAAGTCATCAAAAAAGACAGAGAATAACATTTTATAAACATCAAAGTAAAAATCTACCAAGAAGAACTCTCAATTCTGAACATCTATGCTCCAAATGCAAGGGCAACCACATTCGTAAAAGAAACTTTACTAAAGTTCAAATCACACATTGCACCTAACCCAATAATTGTGGGTGACTTCAACATCCCAATCTCATCAATGGACATATCAGGGAAACACAAACTAAACAGAGACACTGTGAAACTAACAGAAGTTATGGAGCAAATGTATTTAACTGATATCTATACAACATTTCATCCTAATTCAGAAGAATATACTTTCTTCTCAGCATCTTATGGTACATTCACCAAAATGGACCATATAATTGATCACAAACCAAACCTCAACATATATAATAATATTGAAATAATCTCATGACTCCTATCAGATCACTATGGATTATGCCTGGTCTTTAATAGCAACAAAAACAAAAGAAAGCCCACATACACATGGAAGGTGAACCATGCTCTACTCAATGATACCTTGGTCAAGGAAGAAATAAGGAAAGACATCAAAGGCTTTTTGGGATTTAATGAAAATTAAGGCACAACATACCCATACTTATGGGACTCAATGAAAGCAGTGCTAAGAGGAAACCTCATAGCTCTGAGTGCCTCCAAAAAGAAACTGGAGCAAGCATACACTAGAAGCTTAACAGTACACATGAAAGCTCTAGAACAGAAAGAAAGTAATACACCCAAGAGGAGGAGAAGGCAGGAAAAAGTCACATTCAGGGCTGAAAACCAAGTAGAAACAAAAATAGCTATATAATCAACAAAACCAGGAGTTGGTTCTTTGAGAAAATCACAAGATAGATAAGCCCTTAGCCAGACTAACCAGTGGTCACAGAAACAGTATCCACATTAACAAAATTAGAAATTCACAGGGAGATATTATAACAGAAACTGAAGAAATTCAAGAAATCATCAGATCCTATGACAAAAGCATATACTCAACATGACTGGAAAATCTGGATGAGATGGACAATTTTCAAAACAGATACTAAATACCAAAGTTACATAAGGATCATAGACCATCTAAACAGTCCTATCACCCCTAAAGAAATAGGAGCAGTTATTGAAAGTCTCCCAACAACAACAAATAAAGGCCCATGACCAGATGATTTTAGTGCTGAATTATATCACACACTCAAGAACCAACACCAATACCCTTCAAATTATCCCACAAAATAGAAACAGAAGGAATGCTACCCACTCAATCTATGAAGCTACAATTATGCTGATACCAAAACCACACAAAGATCTAACAAAGAAAGAGAACTTCAGACCAATTTCTGTTGTGAATATTGATGCAAAAATACTCAATAAAATTCTTGCCAACCTAATCCAATAACACATCTGTAGTGGCCATTCCTGGTTGTCAACTTGACTATATCTGGAATGAACTACAAGCCAGAATTTGAAAGCTCACCTATGATCCTAATCTGGAGCCTCAGAAATACAAGTTTCGGACCTGGATCTTGGCGTGAAGATCTTGAGGCATAATGCCTATGAATTCCAGAAGATTAAGACAAGGAAGTTTCTGAGTTCAAGGTCATCTGGGATTACAGGAACTGTGGCACATGCCTTTAATCTGGGCCATACCATCTGCTGGAGATCTATATAAAGACATTGGAAGAAGGAAGAATCACTCACTCTTCTTGTCCTGCTTGCCTCCTGGCACTGAGGTGTTAGATTTTTGGACTTCTATCCATAACTGCTGATGACCATTGTTGGGGAGTTGGATTACAGACTATAAATCATCAACAAATCCCCTTACTATATAGAGACTTCACATATGTTCTGTGATTCTAGAGAAACCTGACTTAATACAATATCAAAATGATCTTTTACCATGATCCTAGGGAAACAGGAATGTTTCAATATACAGAAATCCAACAATGTAATCTACTATATAAACAAACTCAAAGAAAAAAATCACATTGTCATTTCATTAGATGCTGAAAAACCATTTTGACAAAATTCAGCATCCTTTCATGTTAAAGGTCTTAGAAATATCAGGGACCCAAGGCCCATACAAAACACAGTTAAATCTGTATACAGCAAACCAGTAGCCAACATCAAACTAAATGGAGATAAACGTGAAGCAATCCCAGTAAAATCAGAGAGTAGACAAGGCTGTACTCTCTCACCATACCTATTCTATATAGTGCTTGAAGTTGTAGGTAGAGCAATTAGACAACAAAAGGAGGTCAGCGGGATAGAAATTGGAAAGGAAGAGGTCAAACACTCACAATTTGCAGATGATATGATAGTATACTTAACCAATCCCAAGAACTCCACCAGAGAACTCCTACAGCTGATAAACAACTTCAGCAATGTGGTCAGCTATAAAATTAACACCAACAAATCAGTAGCCTTCCTACACTCAAAGGGTAAACAGACTGAGAAAGAAATTAGGGAAACAGTACCCTTTATAATACCCACAAACAATATAAAGTATTTTGATGTGACTCTAACCAAACAAGTGAAAGATCTGTATTGTCCCAACCTGCAGGACAGTCTACAGGGTCCCAGGACCACCTAGGAGAAGGCAAGAGACAAGAGATACAAGAGACAAACAGCAAGACAGTATTCTTATCAAGCTGTTAAATTTTATTTTTTATACAAGGCAATATAAAAGGAAGCAAGCAAGATGTAGGGAGGGGTAAAGGGGAACAATCTCAAGGGGCTGGCATCATTTCTAAGAAACAGTTTCTCATAATTTCTGGGAAAAGCTACCTATTGCTTCAGGAATCTTGGCACAAAAAAAGGGGTCACAAGGACGTGAAGTGGAAAGGAGTTGCCACAGGTAAGCTCCGTTTGATCCTGCCCACTCAAGTGAGCTCTGCATGTACTGATTATCTAACTATTTGATTAATCTTTAAGCTAGGATATTTCTTGAAAAGCAGGCCAGAAAAGGCAGGCTAGAAATGGCTAAAAGGAGGGGGTTTTGAGAACTAAGTGAGAATGGTTTCTGGCACTATATGACAAGAAATTCAATTCTCTGAAGAAAGAAATCAAAGAAGACCTCAGAATATGGAAATATCTCCAATGCTCATGGATTGGCATGATTAATATAGTAAAAATGGCCATCATCTCAAAACCAATCTATAGATTCAATGCAATCCCCATCAAAATTCCAACTCAATTCTTCCTAGAATTAGAAAGAGCAATAGTCAAATTCATCTGGAATAACAAAAAAAAACAAAAACAAAAACAAAAACAAAAACAAAAAAACAAAACAGGATAGCTAAAACTATTCTCAACTATAAAAGAACTTCTGGGGGAATCAGTAT
>BDUI01004749.1:65205-77215 GCA_002335545.1 Apodemus speciosus
TATGTGCTCCTGTTTAACATACTTTTTGTCCTAGTTCCAAACCTGTGTGGCTTGGGGAGAAACCATATGACTCGGGCAAAACTTGCAGCTCTGCTAAGAAACCGCTTCTCCCACCTCCTCATCTCATGTCACTGCGGTGTTTTCCATTCTGGAATTTCCAAATCTTAATAGCAAGCTCAAGCCTAAGGGACCATGATCCCCAACTCTCACATGTTGGCAGTCTCTCTGTCTCTGTCCTACAGTTCTCTGGCCTGGACCTTCTCCTTCCCTGGCCTGGTGCTTTCTTGAGTCCTTGCCCAGGAATCCTAGATGTCACACCTTGGTCTCCCTAGCCATTGGCAGCCGGCAACTTTATTACTAATCAAAGCCAAGTCGGGGTAGGGACCTTCTGTGTCTTAGGTGCAGGCATGTGGATTCCTGTGTGATTTTTAGAAACCCAAATAACAAAATGCAAGCATTGAACCAAATCCACAGTATGTKGGTGGTTGTGCTTAGATCGATGTTCCTRCACTAAGTACTTCTCTGCTCACTGCCTGCCCTCACCTGAGCCTGCCTGAATTTTCTCTGGGYTTTTTGTCATGAGAATTCTGGGAAGGGTTCCTCTGAAGGGAGTCTGTGTTGCATCATGGCTATTAGATAGTTTAGTGTCCCACTCCCCACTTGTTGAGGACTCCTGGTCACATCTCTTACACTTTGCTCCATCAGTGCAGAGGAGATCCTGGCACGTCCACCAGCCTCCCACTGCACATGTGTGTTCGACTTGAACTGCTCTGGTTCATTGTTAGCAGGTCTATARGAAGGGTTGCCATCGTATAACCSTGCACTAGGGAACAACACTAAGAGAATATTGGAGCCTGAGTAGTTGGTGACCTCCAGCGGTTCCCCAGCTTCCCTGCCAGCTGCTTCACCTCAGCCCCTCTGCCCTGAGCAGTTCTGGGTCTCARGCTCTGACTTTGACACCTTGTGTGTCTGAGCAGGACACAAATGGTCTATTTTCCTCTTAGGCCTTTTTCAAATACCTTGTACTTGGTGATGGTTTCACCTCCGCACATGAAGGTCTCACACCTCCTTAGTTTCCCACTGTTCTTTCCATCATCATCAGCACAGGAGAGACGAAATCCTGGACTTTGAYACAGAAGCTGCAGGATTATGCCTGGCTGGGTAGTAATTGGGCAAATGACATAACTGAGTCCGTCCATCTCCATAAGGCTTGTTATCTGCTGTCCTTTTCCTGAGATGTGGCGATTCCCTGACAGACACTGTGATGATGGGCTGTTTCTTCCTAGGTTCGGGCCTGACACACAGCACCTGATTCTGAATGAGAATTGCCCTTCGGTCCACAATCTGCGCAGCCACAAGATTCAGACCCAGCTCAACCTCATCCACCCCGCCATCTTCCCCCAGCTCACCAGCTTCTGTAGTAAGGTAGCATGGCCCACGCCCTTCCGTGCCAGTGGACTCCTGATCTTTGCTCTCTCACTGAGAAGTGTGTTCTTACCTTCCAGGAGGAAGGTTCTACCTTCAGTATGCCGGTAGTTCGGGGTGAATGCCTCCTCAAGTATCAGCTCCGYCCCAAGAGAGAGTGGCAGAGGTGTGTGCAATTCCGAACCTACCGAAACTTCCAGGGCAGAGGTTGGGAGGGTTTTCTGAAAATGGTCCGAGGTGGTGTTCTGGAAAGTATTTCCATCCCTGTGGTTTCTGTCACAGTAGTCACCTGTGCAGCAGCAAGAAGGGCCCAGCTCCCATCACAAGGTGGTTATTGGATAAGGTCTCACTGTGTACCCCTGGCTGGCCTCAAACTCAGACATCTGGCCTCTGCCTCCTAAGAGCTGGGATTAAAAGTGTGTACTAGTTAGTATGCATGGCCCCAGTAAAACGTTTTCTGTTGGTATTTCTGCTACTGATGTTTTACTCATTTTCTTGTTTTAATGCAATAGTAAGTCTTTGATTGGAACTCAAAACCTTTCTAAAGGTAATTTCTAAATGTGAGTTACAGTGAGTGACTTCTTTAGACACCCAGTGATCATACATTGCCACCTGGAAAGCCCCTGCCTATAAACTCCTAGACAAGTGAGAAGTATTTGCTGACTACCTGATAGCTTGGCCTCATTGCTGGGAATAAGTGTTGGGCTTTTATTATTTCTGTCAGAGTAGATGACGTCTTAGGATGTCACTATGAGATGACGTGGTTAGATAAGTGCTCTGTAGTGGTCTGCGGGGGGCCTTGGGCATCCAGCATCCCTTCCTCAGCCCATGTGCCAGTGAAAATGTTATTCCCAGATCCCAGACCCAGTGAGTTGATCTGAAAAGGTTGACATGGGACTACTTTATAAGCTTTGGGGTGCTTTCCTCCTTAGCTAACTCAGAGAACCAGCCCTCTCAGTATTGGTGCTGAGAGGACAAAGCCAGCAGTCCCAGCATTCCYTGACTCCACCTGAGAGCTCTGCAGATCACCAAGGTTCCCAGCTAGCTGCGTGCATGCTCACTGTAGTTTGAGAGGTACTTACTGGAAACCTGCTTCTTCTTAGCTAGGGCCCTTGTGGTCCTCCTCTGGGACAGTGCCTCATATGTGGACACATCTAATTACCACAGCCTTGGTTGGGGGATGCAATGCTGCAGGGAACAACTCYACTGTAAAGAATGACTCATCTTGTTTGAGCATCAGGAAGCCCTGATTGTTGGGCTTGAGGCTGGGAGGTTACAAGGAGCTAGGGTTGTTCGGGTCTCAYTCACCTTATTTAGTTGAGGAAAATTCCAGAGACTAGAAACTGCCTGGGGCATTATCTGTAGGAGTGTTCTATAYCTGTATTGGTTACTTTTCTTTTTCTATGAAAAACAAACAAACAAACAAAACACTATTACCAGAATAATGTAAGGAAAATGTTTATCTTGATAGACGATTCCAGAGGGGTAAGAGTTCCTCATGTTAGGGAGGCATGGCAGCAGGTGACAAGCCAGGTATGGCAGGAGCTGAGAGACCGTAGCCTCAGCCGCACACACTGCAGTGAGTGAGCTGGGAGCGGCAAAGCATACACTCCTGACGTTTGACCCAGATGATGCTCTTCCTCCAGCAAAGCTGCAGTTCCCCATAACCTCCCCAAACGCATAACCCACATGGGACTGGGGGTCGGGTAGGGATGGTACGTTTTTCAGCCAGACCATCAAGAGTACACATGGGTTTATTCTGAACATCCAAACTAGCATTTACTGAGAGGCTGGGCAGACCTCTCGGGTTACCCGAGTTGTTTTCCTCTGCAGGGATACCACACTCGACTGCAATACTGATGAATTCATAGCTGAGGCCTTGGAACTCCCCAATTTTCAGGAGAGTGTGGAGGAGTACAGGAAGAACGTGCAGGAAAACCCAGCCCCRACAGGTGAGCCAAAGCCCTGGGCAGCCTCTCCTAAGCATTGCCTGCCTGCAGCCTCACAGACTYGAGCAGGGGGTTGGACAGATTGCATCCTGATGATTTAACTCAGGGCTTTAACTCTGTATTGTCACAGAAGGCTGAGGAGGTGCTGAGGATCTAGGCACCTGCCCCAACTMTGTAAACTCTGCCTTTAGTGACAGTGCTTTCTTGAGGGCCCATCTGTAGGAGAATGGTTTGGAGAACCCCTGTGGGACCGTGGAGACCCTCCCTTGCCATGGTTGCTCTTGGTCTACTGCTTGGCTGAGGCGGGCTATGGAAGATGGCCGCCATCCAGCCATTTTCATTGCTCTATCAGTTGGAGACTTTTGTGACTTCTATACTTTGGGGGCTTTCTGAGTTTTCAATTACTGATAAAGAGAATGCTGCAATAGAAGAGAGTAGGTTTTAATCTAGCCAGATGGCCCATCCTCACCCTTGCTTTTYTGAAGATTAGTGCTAGGTCAGCCACTCCTCGTTCTGTGTCAGGGAAGAACTATTTCCTGGGAATTGCTTCTTCATCCTTTCTGATTAGATTGGTGCTGTGGTGTTAGTCCATGGCCACCCAGGTGAGGCTGAGGCCAGCCCTGTGTACCCGTGCAGCATATGTGAGGGTGCATACACATGCAAGGTACCGTCCCCATGACGGAAGTGCTAAGTCAGAGCTAGGGAAACCTGTGCTGTTTTTGGGATTGTTTGTTTTGTTTTGATTTTTTAAAGAAAGGCCTGAGGAAGTACTCTCTTCTAGATGCTTTTCTTCAACAGCCTGCAGGCCTCATATTGAAATGGTACACCTTCACCCAGCGCCCCTCTGGGAAGGTGGATCTGACTGGATTGCTTGTCTACCTCATGACAGAATGTTGGCTTGTAAATTCACTTGTATTTCAACAGAGAAAAGAAGCCAGTATCCTGAAATTGTCTTCCTGGGTACGGGCTCTGCCATTCCAATGAAGATCCGAAATGTCAGTTCCACACTCGTCAACCTAAGGTACCATGTGTCTTAGTTAGGGTTCTATGGCTGTGAAGAGACACCATGACCAGGGCAACTCTTACAAAGGACAACACGTAATTGGGGCTGGCTTACAGGTTCAGAGGGTCAGTCCATTTTCAAGATGGGAGCATGGCAGCATGCAGGCAGACATGGGGCTGGAGGAACTGAGAGTTCCACCTCTTGTTCTGAAGGCAGCTAGGAGAAGACTGGCTTCTTCTAGCCCACAATAATATACTTCCTCCAACAAGGCCACACCTACTCCAACAAGGCCACACCCTCTTATAGTGCCACTCCCTTGGCCAAGCATATTCAAACTATCACACCTTGTTTGTCCCGGAAGCTGCTGTCCATCAGAGTGTGCTGCTAAACAGTCCTCCACTCACTAGGCTGATTGTCCTGGAGCAGAAGAAGTGCTTTGCTGTGCTTTATTTCATTTAGAATATATTGCTAAGCTAGAGTCTTGCTGTATAGTGCTGGCTAGCCTGAAACTTCTGCCTCCCAAGTGTTGGGCTTATCGCATCTGCTTGCTTACTTCTGGGAAACATGCAGCCCCATCCCTCATGACTGGAGAAAAAGAGTTGAAACCTCTTTCTGCTGTGCACATTGCTGAGGGGTGTCCCAGTGAACTTGTACTTTAAGCCTGTGAAGGACAGGTGACTACAGCCTGTATCACTGGTAAGCACATACTAAAAGAGGTCGCTTTAGTTCTGTAGCCTAAGCTTCAGGTGAGGCCCTGAGCTGGTATCTTCACTGATACCTGTATTTCTCCCAGCTGTATTGCCCATGCGCACCTGACGTCAGACTAGGTGCACTGCAGTCTAGGCTCATCCAAGCTCAAATGCTTTCAAATCTAAGCATAGCTTCTTTATGTGAGTGAGAAATGTACAAAGGTAGGGTATCATTGGCTGGCCTCTAGTTAGGACTTCTGGTTTCTGATCCCTAAACTGAACCTGGTACCCTTGTTGAAGTGAACAAAGTCTTTTTTTTTTTTTTTCTCATGTAGGCTTTCCCCTAGAAGTAACTGTCTTTAGATGGATGTGGCCCTTCCGATCTTTGTAGCTTCCTTCAGAGAAGAAGGAAGCCAGAGGGATACCTCTTGTCTGTCTACCTGAGAGTAGTGCCTCTGCATTGGAATGCTGAGCTTGGACTTGAGACTTGTCCAGCAGACAGCTGTGAGCCTCACACTAGCCACCTCCCCAGAGAAGGTTCATGAAGCCCATCCTGTCTCAAGACAGTTTGAGGACCAGGGACACTTGCAAACTGAGAGCCATCTTCTGTTATAGATTGCTGTCTCTGGCACTCTCAGCTGAGTGTAGCACATTTAGGGGAAGCAGAGGTGTGCTGTGGGGGCAGGCCCCCAGTCTGTGGTCTGCTTTTCTGTTTTCTCTGTTTGATAACCAGCATTGTGTTGACACATATCCTTAAAGGCTTCAGAGTTCTTTGGATCTTTCTCTTACATAGAGAACATAGACTGGTTTAAAATGACCCATGTGGTTTAGTTAGTTGACTTTCATATGAGCTCCCGAAAGGACAGGCGGGTGTAGCTGTGGAGGATGGGGTGGTGTCCACAGCTGCTGCCTGCTCTCTCTTCTGCAACAATGCCGTTCTGGAAAATCTAGATTAAAGCCTGTCGGTAACTGTCTTCTGCAGCCCTGACAAGTCTGTGCTGCTGGATTGTGGAGAAGGCACTTTTGGGCAGTTGTGCCGTCATTATGGACAGCAAATAGACAGAGTCTTATGCAACCTCACTGCTGTGTTTGTGTCGCACCTGCACGCGGACCACCACACGGTGAGTGTGGGATCCCACACGTCAGCTGGGGAGGTGCTGTTCCCTTGGGCTTTTTCCCCTCTAGTACCAAGCTTTTGAGTTTACTCAGCATTTCTTGCTGAATAAAACTTGTTTCACACACAGCCTGCCCAGCGGGACCGTCCAGATCTGGATCTTTTAGGCTTCGTAGGTGTTTATCCCATTGCCCTCCTAACACAGCTATGTTTTTATGCCTGTAATAGTTCAGTTACTAGTCAGCAAGTGCCACCCACCTGTGACATGGGGTCAGTGAGATAGGAGCCACTTATAGGGAGGGACTTAAGCCCTAAGCTGTGTGGATGACAACTGGACCTGGCTCATCGCCTGTGCTCCTCTCCCCAGGGCTTACTGAATATCTTGCTGCAGAGAGAGCGTGCATTGGTAAGTGAGGCACTTGACTGACCTTGGTAATTGCATGCTTCATTATAGGCTGTACCTACCACTCATTTCCAGTAATTCTTACTGGGGAGTCCCCTTATTCAACTGTACTGGGATCTTTTTTCAGACGTCTCTGGGGAAACCTTTCCAGCCCTTGCTAGTGGTGGCCCCTACCCAGCTCAGAGCCTGGCTGCAGCAGTATCACAACCAGTGCCAGGAGATTCTGCACCACATCAGGTGAGCATCATGTGCACCAGGCTGTTGCCTTCTCCTGCCTCCTTCCCGACCCCAGCAGACTGGGCGGCAGCTCTATCCTTGGAGTATAAGTATCCCAGTTCTCACTGCAGCTGTGTGCCACCATGACTGTGGCCTGTCTCTGCAGCTGGCAGTTCCAGGGTCAAGTGCACAAGCAGCTGCTAGCTCAGACATCCAAGCCAGGTGGTACAGGGCAGGGATGGCCCAGCCTCGCCTCCAGGGAAGGATGAAAAGGAGCCCTTCTGACAGATGCTGCCTGTCACCTGCAGTGTTTGTTAAGTTTCTTGAAGTGAGCTGGATAAGTTGGGATGTGTGGCCCAGCTCTTTTCATTTGATGAGTTTTCCTGTCTTCATTACTGGACTAAAATCATGATTCTCAGAACCACTGAAGGTTTTTCATCCAGAGAACAGAAGTGTTGATTGCAGGTGTTAAATGATTTTTTTAAGTGCACATTCATTATCATTTTTCAAATGCTTTTGTCTTCTCTTAGTATGATTCCTGCCAAATGCCTTCAGAAGGGAGCAGAGGTCTCCAGTCCCCCAGTGGAAAGGCTGATCAGCTTGCTGTTGGAAGCATGTGACGTAGAAGAAGTAAGTGGCCCAGGTACAGAACCCACAGGGCAGGCAGGGTGGGGAGTAGAGGCCTGAGCCCTCCACCTCTGCTCCCACAGTTTCAGACCTGCCTGGTACGGCACTGCAAGCATGCTTTTGGCTGTGCGCTGGTACATTCATCCGGCTGGAAAGTTGTCTACTCGGGGGATACCATGCCCTGTGAGGCTCTGGTCCAGATGGGTAAGTGAGGGAAGTGGGCCTCAAGAAATGCATAGGACAAGTGGCATGTGCAAGGTGTGTGCAGATGGGTGTGTAAGTGATGCCATCACATAGTGACTGGTTCTTACCTACCTGATCCCCTGGCTGTTGTCTTGAGGATACATCTCAGAACCAAGAGAGCTGAGTATTTGGGTCAGAACTTGGCTGTGGAGCCCAGGCATATATGCTGCTCATTTAGACTTCCTTGATGTCCATCTAGGGAAAGATGCCACCCTCCTGATACATGAAGCCACTCTGGAGGATGGCTTGGAAGAGGAAGCAGTCGAGAAGACACACAGGTAGAAAACGCTGCTTCGTCCTTTGCTTGTCGAGTGAAAGCTAAGCAGCCCTCCCTCACCCCTGCAGGGTGCCCACATCCATGGAGGACTGGCTGGCTTTCCTCCAGGCTTGTGTAATTTCCTGAACCCACCTTAGCTCTCCTGGGCACTCTGCCTCTGGTCTTGCATAGTCCCCAGGCAGGGTTCTCTGGTGAGGCATGGACTTTTTAAAAGAACAAACAGTTGGAATAAACTGTCACTTAAGGGAAAGGTGGGGTCATGACTGAATACTGGGTGTTTTAAGAAGAGAGAGCTTCCCAGGGGTTGTCTTCAGTTCATCCTTACTGCATGGCCTTCCTTGGGAAGTGTGAGCAGGCTCTGGCCCTCAGGAGCATCCCTGCTGGCTCAAGAGCCTTCCGAGGACTCCTAGCAGCCTTCCTTGGTGGTGTCAGCAGGGGAGGGACAGGCTTGTAGACCCTGCACCAAGGCTCTCTCTCGATTCTTTGCTACAGCACCACCTCCCAGGCTATTAACGTGGGGATGCGGATGAATGCTGAGTTCATCATGCTGAACCACTTCAGCCAGCGCTACGCCAAGATCCCCCTTTTCAGCCCCGACTTCAATGAGAAAGTTGGCATCGCCTTTGATCACATGAAGGTCTGTATGTCACTGGACTGTGAGGGCTCTGCAGGGCAGGGCCAGATAAGAAAGTGGCCCTCATTTGATGCTTCTTTTATGGGGTAGGGTCACCAAGGAAGAAACTTTCGCTATCACTAGCCAGGTTTAACCAAAAGCAGACTGACAAAGTCTGCCCCTGAAGGGCCTTCCTTCTCTCAGGGTCCCTGGAGAGTCCAGAATGTCTCATGCCTGGGCCATTCCCATTGCAGCCATAGCTCAAACCTGTGGGGCAGGGGCAGTCCCCAAGAGTAGCAGAGGTGGGTCTTGCCCCTTTTACYTTCCCAAATGAAGGAGTGGGGCTTGAGCCAGCTCTGGCTGTTATGAGCTTGACAGAAAGGTCTGGACTTGAGACGGGCGAGGTGGCGCATGCCTGTAATCCCAGCACTTGGGAGGCAGAGGCAGGTGGATTTCTGAGTTTGAAGCCAGCCTGGTCTACAGAGTGAGTTCCAGGACAGCCGGAGCTACACAGAGAAACCCTGTTTCGAAAAAAACAAACAAACAAAAAAAGGTCTGGACTTTTTGTTTCTTTTCCATTTGGTCCCTGCCCTTAGTCTGGGTATGGGCAATTGGCCCTTCTTTATTACTATGTGTACTCCCCTTCTAAATGGCATTCTCTTAAGCTAAGGTCCATTGGCCTGAGGGTATCCAAGTAAGGAGGAGTGGTCCCACCCCACACCCCAGCTCGCACACTCTTTCAGTGTTTCTGTCCTGTCTGTCCTTCCAGGTGTGCTTTGGAGACTTCCCAACAGTGCCCAAGCTGATTCCCCCACTGAAGGCCCTGTTTGCAGATGACATTGAAGAGATGGTGGAACGCAGGGAGAAGAGAGAGCTACGGCTGGTGCGAGCAGCCCTCCTGACCCAGCAGGCAGACAGCCCAGTGGACAGAGAACCCCAACAGAAGCGGGCCCACACAGAGGAACCACACAGCCCGCAGAGCAAGAAGGTCAGAGCCCAGTGAAGGTCTAAACCATTCTGGACTGAAGGCTGTGTTTTCTGCCCTGTATGGAAGCCACATCTGCCATCTTGGTGGGAGCCACTGCACACTAGCCCAGGAGGCAGCATGGAATCAGAGTATGCAGTCCTCCAGCCATGGCTGGGGGAGCACCCATCTGCCAGGTGCCTCCCAACACCTGGAGAACACGGTGGCAGGATGGGAAACTACTCAGTTCAAGACAGAAGCCAGTCTTTAAAGAAGTCATGGAGATTGAGGCGTCTGCTTCTTACTCCCTAGCACAGGGGTTTTCTCTGCATGCCAGAGTCAAGCCATGTTACAAGCGACATTGGGAATTTATGTCCCAGGCTCCAAGAATAGTATTTGCAAGGACTCAGACTCAATAAAGCTCGAGTTTGGAATCCTGCTTTAGTGTGGGGTCTTCTGTGGGCTGGGTTACCCAGTGAGGCCTGCATGCTCTCATGGCTGCAAGGAGTGTGGAGCCTGTTGTGCTCTTGGTCCATGATGAAAATGAAAATCACTATGAAAGTATGAAGAAATGTCACCTTGGGCTAGTTGCCTGTTGGATCTGAAAACAGGTTAGTGACTGAAACATCGAAGGATGTTCAAAATCGACTCTAACATCCATATATTCTCCCTACCCAGGAGAGTGTGGGAAGCACTTTAGGAACTCGAGACACCAAGGACTTGGCCTTCCCTGGTGGCGATCTTCAGACTTCCTCGTGAGCAGCATAGGATGTTGTTACTGCCCCGCAGCCTTCACTGAAACCAGACCATGTGCCAAGCTCAGGGTTAATAAATCTATTTTAGTAACATTACTCTTGACAACAGTTTGTACATGTATGTAAAGATAACCTTCAACCCCCCCCCCCCCAGGCTCCATTACAAATGGGGACTGGACTGCCCTCACCAGGAAGGGAGCAAAGCTGTAACGTCGTCTGCAGACCCACTCTCGGAGAGGAGAAGGGTGAGTTTACACTGCTGGGAAGAGTAACTAAGCATTTAGAATTTTTCATTGTACACCTGTACATAGGTTTAGATTGAATGGCTCAAATTAAACAAATATAGATTTCATATATACAAATATATCATGTATAGGTATATCTATTTTCAGAGGAACAAACTTTAAACTTTGACTGTGCATGCATGGCCCAGATCTGTTTTATTCCCTTAATCCCAAAGTGTGAAGAGGCTTCCTGCGCCCTGCCCCAGGGCAGCATGGGACATGGTGAGGAGGATGAGCAGGGTCTGCTGGTGAGCACCGCAGGCCATGCCCTGGGCTAGACGCCCAGTACCACCCTCTACCTGCTTTGGGAGACAGAATTATTGCTAGTCAGCTGTAACCTCCAGAAGAGGAATGTCAGGCCCCACATACCTACTACGCTGGGTGCCCGAATGCGAAAGTGCTCTAAGATACCTAATGTGTTTGGGGAACATGGAGGCCTGCATAGGGCCATCTATGTTCAAATCCTCAATTCAGATTGTCAGCGTGGAGTCAAGGAAGCCTTTATCACATGGGGGGATATAAAGCTGTCAGAAGTAGATGTCTTAAGCTGTTTACTTTGGAGCTGTGATTAAGAGTAGCCTGGAAGGTCTTTCTGGTTGGCGGGACCCTGGCAGCAGGCAGAGGACAGACAATGCCCAGAACATCTCTTGGCCTAGTGAAAGGGTCTCCTGTCTTGCTTCCCTTCTGGCCCTTATGGTGATACTGCAGGACCTGATGTCCCAGTCAAGGCAGTAAGAGGACTCTTGCACCTTCATCCTGCAAAGGCCATTCTGACAAGCCCTTGAGTGGAGAGGTGGATGCTGCTTGCCATAGAGGCCAAAGATGGATCAAAATAGGCACAAAGTCAAAAGGCAAAGGTCAAAAAAAAAAAAAAAAAAAAAGGCTGGAATCATCACCCAAACTGAACAAACAGAATCTGCACCACCAACACTGGCTGCATGGACAGGAGAGCTCTTTTCCTCTGCCCAACTCGCCCTGGTGTTGGCCGTGACAGCAAAGGGCTGACGGAAAGTCCTTGGCAGGCTAGGAGCCACCGCCCGGGGGGTGTCTTGGGCCCAGAGACGWATGCACACGTGTGRGGGGGCCACATCAAAGGGCTGTACTCTCAGACTCCTCTTCTGAGTCCCTCTTGTCAGTCACCGAGGGCCGCCGTGCATGTTCCAGGGGGCTCAGGCGGAGCGTTGACCCCAGCTCTATGTGGATGGAGGGGACATCAAAGTGGACGAGATCTGCAGAGAGGAAGAGGTGAAAGGGGCCAATTGCAAACTGACAGCATAGGAAGCAGGCTGGCCTGGGTGTGCTCGCGCTTGCTCATTAGAAGTTGGGCACTGTAGGATCAGGGTGTGGCTGTGTCTCATCTGCTTCTGCCTGGGAGCCTGGCTAGGGGACAAGGCCCTGTTCCAATCCCAAGTCTGATCGGCAGGGTATTCCCAGGCAATCCTCAGTAA
>BDUI01004752.1:21346-31533 GCA_002335545.1 Apodemus speciosus
TTTGGGAATCAACAAAATGGACTTCCAACTCCTTTTTGTGATATGAAACCCTGGTCCCATCACTTGTTGATTGGTGGCTTGAATAAGTAGCGCAGACTTTCTCTTCTTCTCTACTTCAGTTTCCTTGGCAGAATTAATATGCCATTGATCTAGAACTTCAAAAAGTTTAAACACAAAGCATGTATATTAATAATAGAGTTCAGTTATTATTTTGTAATAAAGTTTGGTTCCTAAATATTTAATGTATAAAAAAAATCAACAAGTTCATGTAATGGCTGCACTGGTGTTGCATGTTCCTTATGCAAGAGTGGCCGTGAGCTGGCTGCATGAGGAGTTCCAATTTCTCTTTGTCTAATATGGAACTATACACTCACTGCATT
This sequence comes from Apodemus speciosus, assembly GCA_002335545.1. Classification (NCBI taxonomy): domain Eukaryota; kingdom Metazoa; phylum Chordata; class Mammalia; order Rodentia; family Muridae; genus Apodemus; species Apodemus speciosus. The sequence goes on from BDUI01004752.1 coordinate 21,727, forward strand.
TCATTCCCTTCAAATGGCTGCCCTAGCATWTCCATATTGCACAGGGTTGTTCAATGCAACCCAGTGATAATGCCTTTGCCAAGGCTTCTTTACATATGCCTGTTCAATGTACTTCCTGGGGTTATTTGTGTCTGAAATTAGTTCTCCTCTAATGAAGACATGGCTATGGATATCATAGAGAAGGCACAATCACAGGATATGCAACCTACAGGTTTTATGTGTTCAAAGTCTAACCTATGCATGCTGAGGAAAACCCTATATCACTGGGTTACACTTTCTCTGTATGACTGCTCTACACACAGACACAGAAACACAGACAGACAGACAGACAGACAGACAGACAGACAGACAGACAGACAGACAGACACAGACAGACATACACACACACACACACACACACACACACACACTCAAACACATTTTCCTCCTTTGATGCTGTGGAGTTACAGTCCTACCCTCTTTACAGACATTCCAATTAAGACTGCAGAATGAAAGGACTGTGGGAGATAGCAAGGGTAGTCAAACCCGATGTCTTGTCTCCTCTGCCTATTCCCAAGCAGACAGTAATCATCCTTTTGCACACTTCGCCCTCTGGAGCTATGGAAGAGCGGTTAAGCACACGAGCCAGATCCTGTCTTTTTGTGGATAGAATGGTTTCCTAGTGTTCCTATAGAACCTTTGAAGTTGAGATTAATTTAATGGAGTAATACAAGTTCTTTTTCTTCCCCAACAAAGGCAACTGCAACAGTAGCTTTGCTGTTTTCTGTTATTATTCTGAGGGAGGGGACAGTTACATTTGATTAATGCAGGAATACAGAGAGTAGAGCTTTGGGTATTTAAGCTCCTTCCCTAAAAACAAGAAAAATCGATCCATCCCATCATTATTGCTAAAGTGCTAAGTTTTGAGATTATAAATTATTCCAATCTCAACAACATTCAACTTCTAATCAAGTCTGAAGTGGATGAGACTGTCAGCTTCAAAGATTTGGATAAAGGATGCTTCACACTGTTGGGATGAGGAGAGTGAAAAGCACTTAAAATAAATGATCTGCCTAAGGGACTCACATTTGTGATTGATTATTGATCTCTAAAAAGGACTTTATACAGGGAGAAAAGTTTCTGTATTAAACCTTGTGTTCTGGAGTGCAGCTTAAGCATTCTTCTAAGCAACCTGAACAGTATAGTACTTTTCCAGTCTCACATAGAAGTGTCAAGAATAAAGAGTTTGATGCTCCATGTCTCTYTGCTTGCTCGATAAGTCCTTCCCAGTCTTCCTTGCTTGTTGTTCCATTCCTGGGCATACCGAAGCCCTGCTGCTCACATCTGCTTGTTTGACTTTCACACTTTCAGGACCTGAACCTCTTTTTTTATGACAGTTTTCTCACTGTTTTCCTCAAAATCACTCCCAGCAGAAATGGTTAATGAGTAGATTCCTCTTCTCTGTGACATACCCTGAAAATGTTTGTTGAGTTTACCTTCTATTTCATAATTCCTCACTGTGCGTGTATATGAAAGCCTTTCATGGAAATTGTAAAACTCTTAATAATGTTTTCCACATCATGAAATGTATTTCCAAGCAGTCTCTTAATAGATGTAGCCTGTCACTAGATTTGTTCCATTACCTCATGCCACCTTCTCTGAACTGTACAACCTGGTGTACAATGCTGTAAACACTTAACTCTAAACCAAGCCTATGTTCTTTYTTKGTTTTGTTTTAAATGGTGGTACACCTTTTTGGTGTTTTKTTTGTTTTTCTTTTTTTCCTTTAGTTTTTTCTTAACAGTCCACTCGTTATACTGCCCTCCAGATCTGCCCTCCGACTGTTCCTCATCCCATACCTCCAGCCCCACCCCACCAGACCTCCATACTCCCTGGGCCCTCCAGTCTCTTGAGGGTTAGGTTCATCTTCTCTCACTGAGTCCAGACCAGGCCATCACCTGATATATATGTGTCCAGGGCCCCCTATAAGCTGGTGTGTGCTGCCTGGTTGGTGGCTCAGTGTCTGAGGTGTCTCAGGGGTCCAGGTTAGTTAAAACTACYGGTCTTCCTATGGAGTTGCCCTCCTCCTCAACTTCTTCCTGCTTTGCCCAAATTCAACCACAGGAGTCCTCAGCTTCTGTCCATTGGTTGGATGTAAGTATCTGACTCTTTCAGCTGCTTACTGAGCCTCTCTGAAGACAGCCATGCTAGGTTCCTGTCTTAAGCATATCAGTAATAGTGTCAGACCTTGGAGCCTCCCCTTGATCTGGACCCCAATTTGGGCCTGTCACTGAACCTCCTTTCCCTCAGGCTGTTCTCCATTTTTTGCCCCTGCAGTTCTTTTAGACAGAAACAATTCTGGGTCAGAGTTTTTGACCGTGCCATGTCCCAGTCCCTCCACTTTTTCCTGTTCTTCTCCTGAAGGTGGACTCTACAAGTTACCTCTTCCCACTCTAGGACATTTCATCTAAAGTCCCTCCCTCCCTTTGCATCCTGAGCATCTCTCACCTCCCAGGTCTCCCTGGTCTAGAGGGTCATCCCACCATCTACATCCCAATGTTGCCTTTTTTTCATTCTTTCTGCTGGCCCTCATGGCTTCGGTCCTGTTTCCCATTCCCAGTACCTGTCCATGTTCCCCCTTTCCTCTCCCTGACATTCCCAAGAGTCCTCAAGCACTTTGATAGTCACGGACTTTTCCAATATCCCCATGTCTCTTCAATWCAAGGGAACTATATTATTCATATATATTTTTATTGGCATATAAATTCCCGGTTCTGTCAAAGGCTTATTAATTTCTTTCCCCCCAACATTTCTTGCAAATTACTGTTAGATACATCTTCGTAAAACACTGCCATGGTTAAGCTATAAGACTACCTCCTTCCCCACAGTTTATAGCATTCAGCTATCAAGAGAAGGAAATGAAAGGGTGGTGTTTCCTTGTGTTATCAAGGTTTTTATGGCTCAGCTACTTTATTTGTGTATTACTATGTTTAAGTCTCATGATAAACCTAAGTGATATCATTATCTTCTTCCTGGAAGGAAGAAACAGAAAAATTAGACATACTTAGGTAAATACAATTCAAAGTGAAGTCACTCTTACTTCAAGCCACTTGAAGGTGGCTGTATTGTGGCATTTTGTCTAAACCCAAACCATTTTTCCAGCCTTTGATCAAGGAATTGTGCCTGGAACTACCACAAGTTCTCTTTGAAAAGCAGCCATAAGTGAAGCCATTTGCTTCTGTGGTTTTCAGAGGCAAAACTTATCTTTGAGAGGCAAAAAKTTGATTATTTTCTGTAATATTTACCTTTCTTAAATCTTCACTATTGGAAGGCCAGAAACCACTGGCTTTTAGTGATTTACACATGTTGTTTAGTGGCAGGGGATTAAGTAAAGAAGTTGATTACTCTGGCTCATTGTTGCTTACTCATGAGCCCCTCCCAGATCAGCTAGTGGCTCAGAGTTTCCTTAACTCTTTCTGAGCCAGAGATGAAGGAACAGAAGGTCACCCACACAGGAAGAAATGTTTTTACAYGGGAAACTCACACAGACACACATATGCTCATATACACACACTCTCATAGGATCCCACCACTCTCTCATCAATTTCACAAGTGCTCATGAATACTTACATATACACACCTATACTTACATATCTATACATACATTTGGTGGATGGAGCAAAAGCTCCCACGAGCAAGTTCCAATGGCAACCACCAATGCAGAAAAAAAAGAAAAAAAAAAAAAACACACTCACTCATTCTGATGAAAAAGTTTCAATGTTTATCGCTCAGAGAAAGAAAGGATTCTACCTTTTGTTGTTGTTGTTTTGAGTAAGAAAAAAGCCCTCCACCCCTTTATTGCCATGTTTAGTTCTTATACTTTCTGAGGATAATAGATCACATGGTCTTCCAAGCCTCTTTACATTCCATAAATTCATAGCAAACTTAAGGCACTAATTCAAATCATAAATTGATAAGGTATTGTAACTGCTCACAGTTACAGCGAACATGTTACCTGGAAGGGAAGCTGGGGATATATGGGAAGGGGGCAAAAAGAGATGGAGACCAAGACAGCATTGCTGTTCAAGGTCTCAAAGTTTAATGAAGAACTCCCAGTATATATAGGCTGGAAGCTTCTCAGCAGAACTGGTTCAGTAGCTCCACAGGTGGCAATGTTTCTCAGGGAACTGCAGGTCCTTGAGGAATAGGCTTCACCTTTGTCTGAGCACTCCACCCTAGGTGGAGGGGATTATGGCTGACACAGRRGTTGCCAATCAAAAGCTGGGAGAGGAATTTCACATTGGTTGATATCAAGTTTCTGCCAGGTAGCATGGCCCCTCAGTAAGGCTCTCTACAAGGTATCACTGCAAAAATGTTTATGTGTGTTTCCATTAAGACTAGTGCTGACTAAACATTCATTTTCTGTTACTACTATCATAACTTCATTAAAAGTTTAAAACAATAATTCTTATGACATAAGTTAGCACAATTTTGTCAAGAGGCAAATCATCTGGCTTGTTTCTCATTAGTTTTGAAGTTTTGTATGATTAAACCAGTCAATATTTTATTTTGCACCTAAAATAAATTGTCCATTCCAGTTTATGACATTTACTTACCAGATAGTGGTCTCACGGCTATCCTGGAATGAGTGTTCTCCCTGATTCTAGGTTTGTTTCAAGTCTGCTATTTTATCCTAGTGCAATTAGCCCATGACACATGAAGGTTTACAGAACCATATTTGCAGCTTTCATAGTATAGAGGGCTCAAAATTATTCACATAAATTTAGGAATTCTATAAAATCATTATTAGGAATTATGAAATCATCAAGTTGTCTACACAGCATTGCTACATAATAGTACATCTTCACTCATTTGTAGAAAATCTATCCAGTAAAATGGGCTAATGCCCAGGAATCATTAAGCTATATAATAATGACAGTAAATGCATATCCATAGCAAGAAAAAAATTCCGAAGGCCTTGCAATTCAGAGATTACCCTTTGAAGCCATGCAAAGCAGTATGCCATCTCCAGAAAGCCTACTTAAATGCCATTAGACTTTCCTAGATGGCTCCTGACAGAATTGTCACCCAAACTCTGCCCAACTTTGTTTTGCATGCTTCTTTTCCTTTGAATTATATTAATCTCACCATACTTTTGAAAACACACACACATGCTTTATCACATATTGTCTATTAATTTATGTCTTAGTTAGAGTTTCTATTGCGGCAATGAAACACCCTGACCAAAAGGCAAGTTGGGAAGGAAAGGGTTTTTTGTGTTACACTTCTGTATTGCTGTTCGACATTGAAGGAAGTCAGGACATGAACTCAAACGAATCAGGAACCTAGTGGCAGGAGTTGATGCAGAGGTCATTGGGAAATGCTGGTTACTGCCTTGCTTCCCAAATTGGTCAGCCTATTTTCTTAGAGAACTGAGGACTACCAGCATATGGATGGAATTACCACAATGGGATGTGTCCTTTACCATCAGTCACTGATTTAGAAATTCCTTACAGCCAGATGTTATAAAGGCACTTTCTCAGTTGAGGTTCCGTCCTCCTGGATGACTGTAGTTTATATGTCAAGTTGACCTAAGACTAGCCAGCACACTTTACATAGAAAAGAAATCCATTCCAACCTAACAGCTCTCTGTCTTCTATGGCCTGCTTTGGTCTGTGCTTTCTCCTTCACGGTATCTATGAACATCGAATTGGCCAATGTTGTACCAGGGAGCATTTGCAATCCTCAAAAGACCAACCAGAAGCCAATACTGATGCAATCACACTAGGGTCTTTATTTACAAGCTTGAGCTTGGRCTTGCTCACCATTGACCCATAGGAGGGTTTGGTGAAGCAGCTCCAAACTCTCATCAGGACAAGGTTTTATAGGAAATKGCAAGCAAGGGGAGAAWTTTTCTAGCCTGTCAAGCATCTAATTGGGGTTACTGTGGCCTTTAACATAACTGGTTGGTGCTGGGAGCTAAACCATAAACTTAACTTCTGTTTCCCTACTGACTGGTGGTTGTTAGAAAGTGAAGTGTCAGGGGCAGGCTTGCAACCCAGACGTACAGACCTGAAAACTGGTGCTAGGTACCAGCCCATTAATTAACTCAAGTTCAACCTTAGGTCAGGTTCTCTAAGATGGAGTCTGAATCCAAGATCTGGTCTCTCAGTACTTGTAGTCATATACWCTATTACTATCTTCTTTTAGTACTTTTCTAGCAAATCACAGTGTTGTGTAGCTTACTCAGTATGTGCTTTTCCATTCCAGTAAACTATTGACAGTTGAGGGAACCATATAATTTATTTTACAAACACTGAGGTTTCTCTATGGTTATTGAATAAGTGATTGTGTGTGTATGCATAAGTGATACCATTTTTGACATAAAATCCAGACACATTATTAAGCCCTTATTTTTATGTAAGCTCATTCTTTTGTGAATTCTTCATGGAATGGAGGAACAAACAGTCTTTTTTCTTTCATTTAAAACATTACTAAAGGATTTGCTTTAACCACACTGGAAGAATATAGTAATCTTTAAGGGACRGCTTTATTTTAAAATATTGGAAAGGGAAATTTCACTCAAATGGTGCCTCTCAAATAGGCTATTTGTATCCGCGTTAATCTCACTAAAATTTAAAAACCTCACACACAGGGTTTACTACATGTTCCCTCTTACTTTATGTCTTAGGGTTTCTATACTAACATTTCCTCAGTCATTCAGTGAACCTATATTGGTTGCCATAGATAGAGAGCCATTGTCAGAGACCTTCTCTTATGTGCCTCACTGCAGCCTTTCCATGTCTATGTCTATCTCTGGCTCTTCTCTATTCATAAAGCCTCTTGCCATATTGAACTAAGTCTGAAAACAGATAAAGACAGTCATATTTTGGGGATCCAAGAAGGGAATGGATTTTTAGAATGTGCTGCTTATTCAAGTCAGTACATTGAGATGAYCACTCACAATATCAAACTTTCTGGATACAGCATTAGCTGTTTTGGCATCTGCTATGAGAATTTATTCATGAAAACAAGTTTAAGGAATTTATTCCTTTTTTCTTGGACCTCCAGGTGAAATTTGGCCTGAAGCCTTTTTTAGAACTAACTTTTAAAGTGAATTTAGTAAATGTAAAGAGAAAAGGAGACCTTAATAATAGGAAAGGATGGAGAGGGACATCAGAAGAAAGAACTGGCTGTCTTCAAACTCTAAGCAGAAACTGTAAATCCTTGTTTGTCAAGAAGTCTTGACTAGATTTCATTTGACTAGGCTCAAATATGCAGGAGTGCAAATATCATCACACCTATTCAGTGATTTTATTTCCATTGCTGATATACTCAAAAGTGACATAGGTAAGCCATGTGGCAACTCTATTTTTTATTCTACAGGAAGCCAGAAGTTAGGGGAAATAGAGATATTAGACAATGTGTGCAAACATTAAACTATAAGGTACACAAGCCCCAGTTTATGGAAAGTTTGGATNTGACATTGTTTGACATAACATGACAACCCATTCCACATAAGTGCTTGCCAGCCTGTGTCATTATTCTAATAGAAGTATACTATTAAAAAGCAAATTACATTATAAATGTAAGCCATTCTCTATTTTTAGCAGAAAATAGTGTTTAATAATAATGCAACCATCTTTTCAGTGCCAGTTTGAGTTCAGGAACTCACATGTTAAACAGTACCTTTCAGCTAAATTGCCTGTCCCTCTGATGGTCAACATACTTCCTTCTTGTTGCATATTTTCCAATTTGTCTGTAAGATGAATTCAAAGAAGTGGCATAACCAGGTCAACATATGTGCATATTTTAGTTTCTGATTAATACAGATAAGCACAGATTGATCAAGATTGTTAGTGAAATATTAAGATTCTTTTCTATTAGATTATAGATCTGTTTCAATATTAGTGTGAGATCACAAAATAGAATGTGCCATTTTTATTTAATAGTAACATTTTCCTGGGTTACATTCACTCTGGAATTTTATGATGACAAAAACCAAACACACACACACACACACACACACACACACACACACACACACACGGGGGGGGGGAATGTGCCCACTGTTGCCCTCTCTCATCTCTATCTCCATGTATGCATCAAAGGCAGCATGGCTTGGCTGTCTCTGAAGAGCAGGACAAGCATCTTCTGCTAATAAAAGTGACAACAGAAAAGACCACATCCTCGTCTCAATCAATTCAATGCATAGAGAGAGCCAAGGGGAAAAGAAGCAAAGCAAGGTGCTAAAGCCAGCAGAGGCAGGAAGTGCTCTGGACTGAATTCCAGCTGCAGGGCAGATGTGAAAAGCCTCAAATGCTTCAAATAACAGTCTGTAGAGGGGAAGACTCGTGTTGCAGGATGTGCTACTCCAAAGACTTACCCAGACTTTGTTGTTATTTCTTCCTGCCCGTACCAGTTTTTTTTTCCCTATATATTACTGAATGAGCTAGGAGACAGACTATGGTATATAGATGCTAATTTCCTAGAGAAATCTGGAGATGCTGTTCCATCAGAGCTTGCTTTAAGTTATCCCAAGAAGACATCATTGACAGATCATTGAGCTTTAAAGAAGGCTTCCCTTTTTCCCTGTAGACACTTACTTCATTACTGTCCATGCTTGAAAATGGATATAGTATTTTAGTGGCATAGATTTATTATAAAATTTAACCTTGTTTTTGGAGAAAGTATGTCCTATTATTAAAGAATATTGACATCCAATGGGCAAATATAAACAGAGATTAATGGATTCAGTCATTTAAAAATCTATACAATGGGGTAAAAGGCCAATAAATTTATTCCCATTAAGGATTTTATGTTCAGTAAAACCAGGTGCTGGTATATTGYGATCTGAATGGAACATAATTTATGAGTGGTGAAATCTAGACTATTCACAATTGCTTCTCTGTGGTACATCTGTAGTTCTCAAAACACATTCATATACTTTTACTCAAGCAATTTAGTCCCAGCAGTAACCTTGTACATTTTGGAGAATACATGGTAAATKTGATTCGCCCAAGGTTATCTCGAGTCCCCTCGTAAAAGGTCAGAGCATTAGTGAATTCAATAAGCAATTGTGAGAGTGGAAAACTTAGAGACTAAGGGTCAAAGATCAAAGAGATGACAGGCCAAGACCCACACTTCAGTAGAGCTCAAGGGCAGGGCTGTTTATACCAGATTTACTTTTATTTCCTGTCTTCAGAGAGGATGTGTGTTATTTTTATAAGGTATTTCTCCTGCCCATCTTGTTCTCAGTAAAGGGCATTATGGCTTTGGAGACCCATTGTCTGCAAGAAGAGCATTCCCATCACACTGAGTTGCCATCTCTTAAAGCCACTAGCTGTACTGGGCTGGCTTTACTAAAGGAACATTAATTTTATTTTGAAAAGGATAAAATACATACGAAAAGCTACAATTCCAATGAAGCAAAAACTAAGAGAGTGAAAGGATAATCTCAATTCAGATGATACTATRTATTCKGGTTAACTTTAACTGTCAACTGTACACAGTTTAGAACTGAAGAGAAACTCAGTTGAATGATCATCTATATCAGACAATCCTATGGGCAGTGTGAGTGTGTGTGTGTGTGTGTGTGTGTGTGTGTGTGTGTTAACAGTTAATTGATGAAGGGAGGTCAGGCCCACTGTGGGCGTCACCATTCACTAGACAGGTGGTTCTGAATTACATAAGAAAGTGGCTGATATATTCCTACCCATAAGAAAGCAGCACCATTCATGGTTTCTACTATACTTCTTTTGGATGTGGAGTTTCTTGGCTAGAGGTAATATTCTTTAGAACAGCAAACAGACCTGCCCTCAGAACTTT
>BDUI01004754.1:73171-75671 GCA_002335545.1 Apodemus speciosus
AAAAAAAAAATACGTAGGAGGGGGAAATATGCTCTTTTTTTCGGTTCTGTCCGTCTTTGTCTCCTTTTTGCACTGTCTGTGCGCCGAAGTCAAGGTCCTCGTGTGTTTGCTGTCCTCATTCTCCGGCCTCTCCAAAAAGTCACCAGGTCTGAGCCACACCGGTCTGCCGGCAGCCCATCACCGACTCCTGGACCGCTTTTTCCTGAATGGTCTTCTTCCGGGCCCCGCTTGACCATCTGTGTAGCTTGTTTGGGAAATGGGGGAAATCAGAGGGAGGGGGGTTAATTTATTGAAAAACAGACTTCGTCTGACGCTGAGTGTTGGCCCATTCCAAGTTCTCTGGGACATGGAGTGGGCGCTGTCCAAACAAACTGGTTACCGTAGACAAACCAGAAGAGGGAASGAGGGCGGGAAAGCGGCTTTTAAGGTACASAGCAACTTTTTGTACTTGGCTGGAATGGAGAAGGGGAAGCCGAACGATTTGCATTTTACATGTCCCAAATTACTAAAAATAGCAACAAAAGAAAGAACGAAGTAAGGAAAGATCTATAAAGTCAACAGAATGTTGTCAAAAACATTTGGACAAGAACACCCGGCCAAGAAGWAAAATCATACTTTGGGCAGCAAGAGAGAGGACCAATGGGCCTTGGAGAGAAAATAATTTGTCCTGTGAAAGCACCCCAATTCCAGGTCGCTTTAAAGTAAGACACAAGCAGCTTTAAATAATCCCCAGCGGCTCGACCACAGAACACCAGTCATCACCCTGAACGCACAGGCTCTGGTGCAGGATCTAATTGCTGTACATATTGTTGTTGTTGTTGTTGTTATTATTAATAATTATTATTGTTCTGTAAACATGTTGCACAAGCTTAGCCTCTTTCCGTTCTGTTGTGTGTGGCTGTAAACCCGATGCTTTGTGAAATGAGAATCTTGACATTTTACTTGTGAAATTTGGAAAATGTGACCGATTGAAATCAACCGTGTTTTGTGTCCTCTATGTCAAAGTTTAGTTTTATATTGAGAATGTTAACTTATTGCTTTGTATCTGGGGGGAGGGGAACTTTGTAAATAAGTTATAAAGTTTCTTTGAGACAGTAAAATTATGGTTTCAAGAAAGAAACGTTGCCTCCTGTACTGTTTGAAGAGAAAGGAGAGACACCCCTCCTCAGCTCTGGTACATTAACATWCTACTTACTATTTAGCATACTGTTTACTAGGGAGAGATTGGGGACCTCTAATATCTCGCTAAGATATCATACTAAGGTGTGTGGGGTGCCCCCCAAAAGCCTGTTCCTCTTCTCCCCCTCAGCACGGCCTGGGATCCTTGTCTAGATTGGAGAGATGGAGCGCCTGTAGAGGGTTGGGGCATTTAACTCAGGAGCAGGTGTTTAGGGCAGAGTTCTGCCTCAAGTGCTCTGGAACCGAAAGACTGAAAAAAGCAGAGCGGCAGGGCGGCAGACTCGGAAGACCGGAGCTCTCTTCTGGTGCCCTGTCGTTCCTCAAGAACCCTAGAAACAGAGACACCCTGCTTTGCCCCAGCTTCCACTCGGATCTGACCTGCCGGATTTCGCTTGACCGCAGGCACAGGATAGCGCCTTGGCAGGGACAGGAAGCTCACGTCTTACAAGCCACCGCCCCAATCAATCACTGAGGTCCTTGGGGACAGGGCATAGTCCCAGGGAGCCACTCGAGCCTCCCACTGGGGCGGGGGAGGGGGAGGGGGGAGGAAGAGCCAGAGCCATCCTTGCTTAATGCCTAGAGATTTCTCTCTACATGCTCACGAACTAGATAGAAATGTCAAAGGACAGGGGGATTCGGTGCATTTTGAAACTGAGAGCTGACCACGGTCACTCAACATCGCTCCCACCCCACTCCCGAGTTTCAGATGCCAGTCTATTTTGAGAACACTTCCCTCTGGTCGAGCACCGGGATTAAGTTTGCTTCAAAAGAGCAATGACTCTAACAGGATACAACCAGGCTGAATCCCTTGCAAGTCTGATGGTCTCAGACCCAGCCTAACCCCACCCTGGTCCCAGCCTGGCCCCAGCCCAAACCCCAGACCCAGACCGAAGGCTACTTAAAACCCTGGCCTGGACGGTCGGCTTTGTGCGATTCTTGCTTCCCTGGCACCCTGAGGGGCTCCGCCTTTGGGGGGCCCTTTCTGGCGCGCGGTGGGGAGCAGAGCCTGGAAGGCAGTGATCTGTGTTGTGACAAGCACCCATTTTTCAATTGGTGCTGGTGAAAGATCAGATGCGCGAAGCTCTTCCGACGCCCTTTGGGAAGGGGAGGAGGAAGTGGCGGGGCTGGRGGGGGAGTCCTATAATGGGAGAAGASGGGGGGGGGGGKRGGGKTGGRKGAAGCTAAGACTTTGATGCCTGTTCTGGATTGAAATTGGGACTTTTCCTCTGCCGGGCCCGCATCAGAACCAAGAGGTGCTCAGTGGGGAGATAAGCCAAGATAGTACTGGATAGACCCGGATTGAAACCCGGAGGAAAATCAC
>BDUI01004754.1:80671-87860 GCA_002335545.1 Apodemus speciosus
CCAGGAGTTGGAACGAGAAAGTTCCTAACAGACGGGGGGGGGGGGGGTGGAGCAAACATTGAATTTCTTTTCTATACCTTTTTGCCTTTTCTGCCTGAGAACTGTTTGTAAACAAAGCTCCAACCTTCCCGCTCCCACCCCGCTCTCCCCGCCCCCAGTAAACCTGATACTTCCCTCAAACCCGCCCCACCAGTCTCGGAAATCCTTACTAGGCACGGATATTCATAATTTTCACAAGTGATCCCGAAAGCAAGCCGAGGAGGAAGACTTCTAAACGGTCCCATATTGCAGCCCGGTTGATGAGACCTGGGATGCCTATGCTCTCCTTTTTGGCCCCTCCAACCCGGGAGCCAGGAATTCTGGGCAGCCGCAGGGGTTTCTGTACAAAGACCAGAACGGCGCGGGCTTGGGAGTGGGGCAGGAGGGCTCGAGCTCTCGGGGAGACCTGCAGCCGGCACTACAGAATCCAGTACCCTCACTTTTGCCCKAGTATGGGAATACGAGGACCACCCCCACCCCCCGCAGAGAAGCCCAGGCAACCCTTAGGTCCCACCCCGCCCCCGCTTCCCTGCGCTTGTCATATCCTGTCTTTGGCCTGATATTTTACTCGAGTAAATGGAAGGGGATTACAATGAAGATTTATGTGTGCTCCGAGCGCGGCTGGTTTCCCAGTGTAGGGAGCCGAAATCGCTGCTTCCCATTTCCATTTTTCATTCCTACTTTGGGGAGCGCAAGTTAGTGCAGGGGTGGGGGTGGAGGGGTGAGCTTGTCTGCGCGGCGGCGGGCTGATCACAGGGCTTGGCGTCTCCGGGCGGGCTGGAGACTGTGAGAAAGGCTTGCCAACGCGTCGCCCCCGGCGGGGCTGGAGCCGGCCCCCACCCCCCGGAGCCCGGCTTTGTTTCTCTCCCAAGCCCACCCCTCCGCCTCCCCGCCCCTCGCGTCTAGAGCGCGGGTGCATCTCAGCGACCTCTTTGGCCCTTCTTGTTCACGGGAACGCCCCCTCCCCCCCCCCCCCCCCCCCCCCCTTTGCCCACTGCCGGGCGAAAGGCGCGTCGTGGCCCCGTACGACCCCGCCGCCGCCGAGTGCCAGGTTCGGTGACTCCGGCGAGTCTGTGGGGCCTCGGCCCACCCCGGAGAGGGGCCGCCCGCCCTCCGGGCTCCCAGGCTCGGCTCATGCCAAGGCCTGTTGCGTGATTCCAACTTGGGCTGACATTCCCTGCCCGGGGCGCTCCGGCGTAGGCCTCTTAATCATCTTGTCTGCAGCAGATCCTCGACACCAGCCAATTTACTGCCCCGTCTTTCCCGGCTGGTTTCAGAAGCCGGGGAGGGGAGTGCGCGCAAAGAAGGGGAGGGCATAACCTTAGGAGAAAGCCTGGTACCAGCTATTGGCGCGCAGGGGAACACACACAGACACACATCGCAAAGTAGAATTTGGAAGTGAGGGAGTGTGGGGGGTTGAGATGGGGGTCTGGCAGGCAGTAGTTGCATAGGGAAGTTCCAGGTGCCGGGCCATTCTGAACTGTGCAAYCCCTGCATTTCCAGAGACCATCCTGGACCATTCCGAGCAGGGCCAACATCAGTTTGATCAGAAAGCAGTATTCGCTTTAGGTTCCAGCAAGTGGCCTCCAGTTTTTTGGTTGTTGTGCCCCTTCACCCAAATACGAGGTGAAGGTATATGGATGACCCGCATAAACTGGAGAAGAAGATGCCTGAGATTTTAGCAAGCAGGATTTTCTGGTCTGTGCCCAACTTCCTTCTCCAGTACAGGCTGATCCCTTGGAGGGAATGGTAGAGGCTCAAGCCACTTGTAGAAAAGGACCAGAGCCTGTCTCCCCACCCCTAACCACTCAAGGTGAAGTTACAAAGGTATCTTAGTAATATCGGACTTAAGAGGAAAGCGCCGCTCCCCCCATTTGGAGCACTGCGATAAAACAGTAATAGTAAATACAAAATTGCCAAAACTTCTCCACTGCTTATCACACGCCAGGCATTGTTACATCACTGCCTCATTAGGGGTTCATTAAGTTGCTCTCTATTCCAAGCCATAGCTGTTATTATTTCTCCTATCGTAGAGATCTGCAATCTGCAACACAGAGAGACTAAGAGGGTTGTCCAAGGTCACGTAGTCAGGGGTTGATGCTGGGTGTGTGTGTGTGTGTGTGTGTGTGTGTGTGTGTTGCTTCCAACAACAGATTCCAGCGCTTTCAGGGAAACAGGCGGTTAGTTTAGACCCGTAGGGAATGCCAGAAAGTAGGGTCGTTTCCGAAGCTAAGAGCTGGTCATGTGAGGCCTGTAGTGGGAAGCTGAGTTACCTGGACCTTCCCTCTTGAAGAGTGTGAGGTGTAATGTGCACCCTTCCACAGCAATGGGCATCCATCTCTGCCTGGCATTATGACTGCATTTTCGTGTTTGTGTCAGCATGTGTAACGGGAGTGTGTGCCCTCGGTGTGAGTGTGTGTGTGTGTGTGTACTAGCATAGCACTGTGTTCTGGGGTTGCCCAGCATTCCAAAGCAGCCAACCGTGCTTCGCGAGAGTGACTCACTGAGTTCTGCGATCAGCCAGCTCCCAAAGGGCCTCTGGGGGCAAATGGAGGGAGGGACCATTGTAGGAGTCTGATCCCAGACTGTGGCAGAGCTTAAGTCCTGGACATTTGGTTGCCCGCGGCAGCTCGAGTGCACTGCCTGGCTAGCACTATGGACGCGGTGGCGGCGGAGACCGCCCAGGCGCGGGGCGGTGGCGCCGGCGCCAGAGGGACCAGGCGGGCGGAGGCTGGAGCCGCCCGGTGCTGAGTGACTCATGCCGCCTTAGGCTGAAGAACCGCGCGGACTCGGGCGAGGGGGGCGGGGGGAGCTGAACCCTTCACCAAAGCCGGAGTTCTCCTCTCGKACTGTGCGCATCTCTTGGCCATTGCAGCCTCGGAAAGGTGCCAGTGTGCAGTTCGTTCRTCCGATTCCGGGGCAGGGACCCATTCAAGGTCCGAGCCGAGGAAACCCTGGCACCAAGGAAAAAGCACACACTCCAATGAAAACAATAATTTATTTTAAATAATCTCTTCATATTGTAAAATCAACATTAAGAGTATGTTGCTTTCATAATAAATAACCCCCAAATACCTTGCATTTCAAGAACAAAGACTTTAGGACAAGATAAAAACAAATTCAAATCAGTAGCTTAATTTAACTGAGAAAAATTTTCAAAGGGGGAAAACATAGGGGCTGCTGAGGTCACTGCTACGTCGCAGTTTTCACAACTCGGGGGCGGTTTACAAAAAAGTCTGAAAAGATGAGAAATTTTATACAAATAAACGTGAGGAAATCTGCACAGACACCCTTATTTACAAACTCTGCATTGAAGTTCAGGCTAATAGTCCTTAATTCATCTTAAAAAAGATAATTTAAACACATTTTTTTTGCAGCGTCCACATATTAAAAAAATCAGTTTTTTTTTTTAACATCAAAATGAGGTCATCCGCAAAGGCACCTAAACTTTTAAAAAAATAAAAATAAAAAAACTCCACTGGTGATGGATGAGGAGCTACGGGAGCGTTCCTGGGAAAAGCGGGAGGCGGGAAGAGGTGGGAGAGCTGGGAATTCTCCCCATGAGCCCCCCAGGAGGGGAAAAAACCGGCGGAATCCCGGGGGTCACGGGGGTACGTGATAGGGTGGGGTAGGGCCCGGGGAGGTCAATAACCGAAGCCGACTGGAGCTGAGGCCTGGGGAAGGAGAGGATAAAGGCGCCTCTGAGAGCCGAGAAGCCTCGGGGGCGGGTAAGGCGTCCCTGTCCCTGTGCCTGACCCGGCTCAGGGCCTGGAGAGACCAAGGACCCTGAGGATCGCGCTGAGGAGGCTGGGAAGGGGCGACAAGTCCGGGGATGGCCTAAAAGTGGCCGGGGCTCAGGTCGGAATTGAGACCAAGGACGCCGGGCTTGGCACTAGAGGATCCCACGAGGCCTCCTCGTTCCCGGCTGCTCCGTGGCGGTGCGAGGAGTGGTGCCCCACGACCGGCCACCTCTGCTCGCCACTTCCGATATGGCTGGGTGGCGGTGGCGGGCTGGTAGGTTCGAGCCTCTTAGCTACGGGACGGGACGCGTGCGGAAGAACGCGGTGTCTCAGTTGTCAAGTCTCTGGCGCTGTCCGCTCGGAGGTTAGAAAATGGTCCCCGCGCTCACCGGGGCGCCCCCGCCTGCGTGGTGGTGATGGTGGTGGTGGTGATGCGCCTGCGGAGTCTGCGAAGGATGCAGGAGGGGCGCGGGGGCCTGCAGGTGGGAAGCGGAGCCCGAAGCCTGGTGATACCATGGGTAGTTTCCCAGAAAAGCCGAGGCGGCGCTGCTCGGGCTGGAGCCGGAGCTGCCGGGGCCGCTGCCTCCGCTGCCCGGGCCGCCGCCCGCCATCCGCTGCGGCGCGCCGAAGTCCCAGGATGCTGGCGCCGAGACCGGCGGGGAGGCACATGGTGGGGAAGCGCTGGCTCCAGGGTGCTGCTCTGTGGGGATCTCGCCGCTTTTCCACATCTTCTTGAACTTGGATCGGCGGTTCTGGAACCAGATTTTGACCTTTGTAGACAAAAAAAAAAAAAAAAAGGAAAAACCCCTGAGCTTTAGTGCAGGAACCTGGGCGGAGTGGAGACCGGCCGGTGAGCAGACCCCTAGCCAACCCGGCCTCTGGGCCCCGCTGCTCCTAGCTACATGGGGGGGGGGCGGGGTATCTCAAAACGCTAACTATGTGACCGAGTCTCTGAGTAGCGTCAGGTCAGTTATGACACCCGCTTTAGCAGCAGCGAGCAGAAAGGGGTTGTAGTGTCGGATTTCTGTCCACCCGGGTCATTTTCTTTCCTCCCACGCGGCGGCCCCCTTCGGGGGAAAAATGTTTTGTTTTGTTTTGCCTTTTTAAAGCGTTGGGCCTAGAAGTTTACGTTGCCCCCCACCCCCAAATCACAGATGAAAATATACTTTTGAATAGTTGTTCCGAACGCGTCCGCTTCCTAGCGCAAGCGGGCCAGTCCCCCCACCTTGCTCACCTGAGTTTGGGTGAGGCCCAGGGACGCCGCCAGCTCTGCTCGCTCGGGCAGGGCCAGATACTGGGTCTTCTGGAAGCGTCGCTGAAGGGCCGCCAGCTGGAAACTGGAGTAGATGGTGCGTGGTTTCCGGACTTTCTTTGGCTTCCCGTTCACTATTCGGATTTCAGGCTCAAGGTCTTCCTTGTCTGCAACGGAAATGAATGGTGAGCACCCACCGTCCAGCCCCGCGGTCCTAAAGTTCCCGAGCCTTTAGGGAACTTGGCCAGAGCCTGGAGAAGGCCTCCCTGACTTCAGCACGCGCAGACTGGCCTGGCCCTGGAAACCCTGAATGGGACCCTGGAGAGCTGTGCCAGAGAACAAGAAGAGGCGGGCAGCAAAGCGATGCTCTACCCATAGCGTGGCAACTGGCCCAACCGCCCACCGGCTCTGTCCCCCGGAGCGTGGAGAGACAGAAACTCAGAAACTGATTCGCCTGCAGAGATTGGGCAGAGTTCAGGTCAGGAGCAAGAGATGCTGCDGGGCTAGAGCTCCGGACCGGCCTCCCACTTGCTTACCCGGTCCCTCCCCGCGGCCAGGAGGACTTGGGCACCCTAGATGCTAGTTCTGCTTACCGGGTTCGTTGTTGACCGGGGACGAACTGGTTCCGTAGGGCGCGTAGGAGGTGTACGCGGCGGTGTAGCCCAGGTCGTAGCTGCTTTTGGCGGAGTAGGAGACGTTGTTGAGGCCGCTGGCGTGGTACTGGTAGGAGCCCATGTGCGCGTAGGGCGAGCCCCCGCCGCCGCCGCCGCCCGCCGGGTGCTGCTGGTTGGTGTAGTAGCTGCTGTCCGTAGCTGTGGACACCGGCAGGGTTGGCGACTCCTGGGGCTTGTGCAGGCTGCCGTTGCTGCTGCTGCTGCTGCTGTTGCCGCCAGGGCCCGCGCCGGCACCGCTCGGGGGCTGCTGGTGCTGGTGGTACGTGCTGGAGGCGGTGATCTGGGTCGAGTGCATATCAGCCACCAGACTGTCAAAGACTCCAGTCATCCTGACCCGGGACAGGAAAGAGCACGGGTGGCGGGCGAGAGGGGGATGCGAGGCGCCTCCTCTGTCTATCTCTCCAGGTCCCTTCCAGCAGCCAATGTAATTACGGGGAGGTGGGGGGGGGGAGGGAGAGGAAAACAAGAAATGAGGCTACGGTCTAGGCGCCTCCTCCCCCGGAGGAGGCGATCACCGTGCGTGGCTCGGGACCGCAGCTGCTGGCCGCATCCTTCCCCAGCCTCTCGGACCTCTCGGCTCCTGGCCCGGCTCGGGCGGGGGGCGGGCAATGGAGGGGGCAAGAGCGGTCAGGCCCCGGTAGGGGCTCCAGGAGGCGGGAGCAGGTGAGCGACCCCCGAGCCGCTTTACGATTGTCTGCGGGGCAGGCTCCTGCAGGGTGGGCATTTAACACTTGTCACGTGACCGCAGGCAACGTCACCTAGCAACAGCCAATCAGAAGGAATGGGCCGCGGGGCGCCGGGAGTCCGCGACCCGGGGACCCGCGTGTCACGTGGCGGGCAAGGCGGCCGCGGTGGGTGCGTGTACAAACCACTGCAGAAAGTGGGTACCCGACCTGGAGCTGGATGGGGTGCAGGATGTCCTGCAGCAAGACAGAAGGCGTCTGGACTCCGGGAAAGAAATGGGGTCACCCACTTTACTTTACTCTTGCATGCACTCTGCTTGCAAGAGCCAAGTCTAAAGATTTACATCTCTTGTCCAATCTCGCCTTAATCAAATAATGCCAGGCAGAGGGCCGAGCCAGCTCTGTCTCCGTTTTCTCCAGCTACTTTTCCTCGAGGTGCCTGGCTGGCACTTACCCTTGTCAGCCACTCTGCACCTGACGGTCAATTGATTTAAATTATCCATAAACTGCGTATAATAACATATGCTTCCCAACCTACCCACAGAGATATTACGACAATTAATTGGATAATATTTAACGTTTTTCCTTGTTGCTTGAGAGAAGAGCTCTATAAGCCCAAAGGTATTATTACTAGTAATGTATTTGAAATCACTTTTCCTCATACATATAAAGGCCTTGAGTAATGACGCACATCTGAGCCACTGGCTGGGAACTGATTCTGAGGTTTTCTTCCTCGGGAAAGGTAGGCCAGACTAGACAGCCTGAATCGTTTGAATCGGTGTTTTTACGAAAAGAGAGATT